>CAUYRH010032816.1:0-80822 GCA_963574655.1 Perodicticus potto | reverse complement strand
GGAAATCAAGTTGCTCATGTCTATTAGAGTTTTTCTTATAAATTGAGGCGCATTCTGGTTGGGTGCATAAATATTAATAATTGAAATCTCATCATATTGAGTAGTACCTTTAACAAATACGAATTGTCCATCTTTATCCTTCTTTACTTTGGTTGCTTTAAAGCCTATTGTATCTGCGAATAAGATTGCAACACCTGCTTTTTTCTGTTTTCCATTTGCCTGAAATATAGATGAACATCCCTTCACCTTGAGTCTAAATTTATCTTTTAAGGTAAGATGAGATTCTTGTATGCAGCAGATATCTGGCCTGAGTTTTTGTATCCAGTCAGCCAACTTATGCCTCTGTAGAGGACAATTTAAACCATTTACATTAATTGAAAACAATGATAAATCTTTAGAAAGTCCAGTGGATATTTTTAATCCTTTCATCACTGTGGAAGTTGAAATTTGATAAAAAGTTTCTGGGTGAGTTTACTTTTATAGTGGAGGATTACGCTGGTCATTATGGAGGATAGATCTGAGAATATCTTGGAGAGCTGGTTTAGTTATAGCAAATTTCTACAATATGTGGATGTCATTAAAGTATTTAATTTCTCCATCATAAATGAAACTCAGTTTAACTGGGTACAGGATTCTAGGTTGAAAGTTATTTTGTTTTAGGAGATTAAAGGTCGATGACCAATCTCTTCTAGCTTGAAAGGTTTGATCAGAGAGATCTGCAGTTATTCTAATATTCTTCCCCTTATAGGTAATGGATTTCTTACATCTGGCTGCTTTTAGAATTTTCTTCTTCATATTAACTTTAGTGAAGTTAATTATGATGTGCCTAGGGTATGTCTTATTTGGGTTGAGTTGTTCTGAAACTGGGGTTCTGAAACTGTCTGCTATCTAAATTTCAGAATCTCTTGGCATGTCTGGAAAGTTCTCTTTCATAATCTGATAAAGAAGAGACTCTGTGACTCGTGACGCCACTTCATCGTTTTCAGGTATCCCTATAAGGCAAATATTGGTTTTCTTCCAGTTATCCCAGAACTGTCTGAAAGAATGATCCATTTTTGCCTTCCATTTCTCATCCTCTTTGGAAGTTTGGGAGCGTTCGAAAGCTTTGTCTTCCATGTCAGAAATCCTTTCTTCTGCTTGCTCCATTCTGTTACTGAGGGATTCTACTGTATTTCTCACATCTTTGAGGGCTTCAACTTCTTGTCTCAATGTGTCAAAATCATTGGTCATTTTGTCTTTGAATTCATTGAATTGTTGAGACATCTTTTGTGTCATCTTTTGGATTACTGCCTGAAATTCTAATTCTCTCTTTTCCTCCATTCTGCTGATCTTATTTGCTATCCAGACTCTGAATTTGATTTCTGACATCTCAGCCATTTTCTTATGCAAGGGATCTTGTGCTGTATCTACCTTGTCATTCCTTGGGGGAGTTGCTCTATTTTGATTATTCATATTGCCAGAGTTTTTCTTTTGATTCCGCCTCATGATTATTTTTCACTGTTGCCTATGACTGTTCTCAGAGTTGGGGAGGTTTCTCTCCCTGATCAGACCCCGGCAGGATCACTCTGCTGTTGCTGGATCTTTGTGGGGAGTGACACTGTGTAGCTCTTCTAGGACTGCCCCACACAGGGAGTTCTGGCTGCAGGAACAGCTCCGGAGTGTGGCACGCCCAGATCAAGCAGCAGGGCTTGGGATGGGGCAACGGGTGGCCTTTGCAAAGGGAGCCTGTGCCTCCAGCAGTCTCTGGCTGGGAGGATGGCTCCGGAGAGAAGGCCTCGGGCCTGGCGCATGGATTGGAGCCAGGTGGGGTCCCGGCGGGCGGCAGGCCTAAGCTGGGTGGGACACAGATTGGCACCACGTGGGAGTCTCGGGGACTTCCTGGCCAGTGTTGGTGGTGGGCCAAGTCCCAGCGGAGTGCCAATGGGACTGTGCAGGAGTCCCGGTGGAGTTCCTGGCCGCTGCAGGTGGTGGGCCAAGGCCCAGTGGGATGCCAATCTGGGCGCAAGGGATTCCTGGAGGACTGAAGTTCTTGGCCGCTGTGGCCGGTGGGCCTGGGGCACGGATTGGAAGCAGGCGGAGGTCCTGGTGGGCAGCAGGCCAAGGCCCTGTGGGGCACAGATCGGCACTGGGAGGGAGTCCCAGCGGACTTCCACGCCACTGCTGGCGGCAGGTCAAGGCCTGGCGGGGTGCCAATCAGGGCATGCCGGGGTCCCAGTGGAGTGGAGTTCCTGGCTGCTGTGGGCAGTGGGCCTGGGGCATGGATCGGAGCTAGGTGCGGTCCCGGCAAGTGGCAGTCCAAGGTCTGGTGGGGCACAGATCAGTACCCGGAGGGAGCCCCAGAGGACTTCCTGGCCGCTGCTGGTGGCAGGTCAAAGCCCAGTGGGGTGCCAATCGGAGCCACACGGGGGTCATGGTGGAGTGGAGCTCCTGGCCGCTGTGGGTGGTGGGCCTGGTGCACAGATCGGAGCCGGGCAGGGGTCTCAGCGGGTGGCAGGCTAAGGCTGGGTAGGGCACACATTGTCACTATGTGGGAGTCCCGGTGAACTTCCTGGCTGCTGCTGGCAGCGGGCTAAGGTTTGGCAGGGTGCAAATCGGGGTGCCTGGGAATTCCCGTGGTGTTCCTGGCCGCTGCCGGCAGCGGGCCGAGGCCCGGTGGGGCACAGATCTGAGCAGCACAGGGGTTCCGGCAGCATCCCTGGCCTGTGGTCTGGCAGGGGCTCTGTGGGGCCCCAGAGTCTCTTACCTGGCAACCACCTGGTCAAGCAGATAGGGAGGGTGTGCGCTTCTCAAGTCCTTCTCCCTCAGTTTCAGCAGAGGTCAGGCTTCTGGTGCCTCAGGTAAGGGGGGAAGGGAGTCTTGAAAGTTCAGAATGGCAGAAAATTTTAGTTCAGTTTTTCTGCCTGAAGCTTGGTTTCTGGAAGTCACAGCTTGCCTCAGAGGTGACCTGTAGTTATTACTTCTCTCTCTCTCTCCTCTGGGCTCCCAGTCTTCAGCTCAATTTGGCAGTTTCTGGAGGTTATCTTTCCTTTTGGACAGGAGCCTGGTCAGAAGCTGCTTCCAGTCGGCCATCTTGCCCCTCCCCCAATACTTTATTTCTTTATATTTCTTAGGCTGAGGAAGTCAGAAGTTTCCAGCAGCAGAATTTCCTTTTAGAAACATAAACATGTTGAGATGTTAGGGGCTCTAATGTATTCCTTGCATTTAACCTAAGTTATAGCAGCAGTAATTTTTTAGTCTTTGTTTTTCTCTATTATTTTTATTCTGCTGATCTGAGCTTTGAGAAGTAAGCTTTGGAAAGAGTGCAAATCATTAGTTGTATCAAATGTTTTGAAAATCAGTAATTACTGAATCTCCATTAGCAAGGCTGATAGCCACTAGCTACAATTTAATATTTTTATTGATATTTGTACATTTCTTTGATAGTATGTCTTTATTGTTTAAAGAATTTATAATCTATTTGTCAGTCATGACAATCATTATAATCATTATAATTTTGATGATGAAAACAATGATAAGGAATATTTTATCTTTGAACAGTCTGTTATTCTTTCTCTGCCAAATAGATAATTACTATGTTTACATTTAGAGCTTTGCCACACTACACATGCCATTTTCATTCTCTGGCATAGATAAACACACATTATTTCTATATTGACAAAGTGAAGTTTCTAAAAGATCTTCAATGTTAAGGAACTCTTGAATATAATATTATGAAGCCATTCTATTTTTTTGCCCTTTTTGCTCAGTGTAAAATTACTTTTCAGTCTTGCAACATTTTGTTTAATAGTCATTTACAATTATTCAATAATACTGTAAAAGGAAATGAATTTTGAGGAGTTTCAGGAAAAAGGGACTATCTGGAGATCTATTAGACATTTTGGATTTGTTGAGAAAGCTCATCTAGAGATTTACAACTTCACCCTTCATTTTATACTTTTAGGCAGAAAAGTCAAACAAAATCAAAATGGAGAAAGCTTGCTGTGTCCCCAGAACAATGGTGAATGTTAAGCCTGTAATTCTATACTGGTCTGTGGTATTACTTCCACTTTGGAGTCAAGTAGTTCCAATAAAAAGTATCAGAGAAGAACACAAATTTGAGCCATGATATCTATCCAGAATTTTATATAGTAACTGTTATAAGAAGTCAAGATTTTAGGATGTGCCAAATGAAATGGCATGTGCCAACAGGGTTGTAGTTTGAGAAACTGTCACAACATATGAGATTTCTTTTTAGTATAGTGAGTTAAAGGAATTTGATGTATTTTTCCTTATTATTGAAATGTGAGTACTATTTTACACAATCCCTCTGTATTTTGAGTTAATTCTCAAGTGAACAGATAAGAGGCTGCAAACTGGTAGCCTGTGGACCAGATTCTGGTAGTGGATAAATTTTATTTACCCTTTTCAAATTAGTTGCTAATATTCTAATATTGAGCAATTCTATATAAAATCTTGGTTTTTGGGTTCTTTTTTTTTTTTGGAGACAGAGTCTCACTTTGTCACCCTCGGTAGAGTGCCACGGTGTGACAGCTCACAGCAACCTCAAACTCTTAGGCTTAAGTGATTCTCTTGCCTCAGCCTCCCAAGTAGCTGGGACTACAGGTGCCCACCACAGTGCCTGGTTGTAGTTGTTGTTGTTTGGCAGGCTGGGACTGGATTAGAGCCTGCCAGCTTTGGTGTACACCCTAGCTGCTGAGCTACAGGCACTAAGCCTAAAGAATCTTACTTTTATATTTCTCTTGAGGCTCAGTGCCTGTAGCTCAGCAGCTAGGGTGCCAACCACATACAACGGATTTGGCAGGTTCAAATCCAACCCAGGCCTGCCAAACAACAATGACAATTATAACCAAAAATAGCTGGGTGTTGTGATGGGTGCCTGTAGTCTGAACTATTTGGGAGGCTAAGGCAAGAGAAGCACTTAAGCCCAAGAGTTTGAAGTTGCTGTGAGCTGTGATGCCACAGCACTCTACCCAGGGTGACATAGTGAGACTCTGTCTCCAAAAAAAAAAAAAAATTCTTTTGAAAAATTAAAAAATCTAGCATCACTAGGTCCACATCTTTTTTTTCAGTTGGTTGAAACAGAATGAAGTCTGTTTACTTTAGGTGGGATATTCATTCTGGACTACACATAGTGACACCAGCCTATTTTGTTTCATGTTATGTGTGCAATCTCCATTGGTATTGGAATTTGGAATCCCTGGATTAAGCTATTAAGATTATTTTTCTTTTGATATTATAATGACAAAGTCTATCAAAATATATAGAAAAATAGGTCCCCCAAAATAATTAATTTAAATTCTTTTTTAGAAAAAATTATTGCTTTTAATATAATTTACATACTATTTGTGTTTAAAGTATATAGAATTACTCTTACACTGATGATTGTCAATCTATATATAGTACCATAGAATTTGGGGGATTTTTTGTATACGAAGTTTGTTCAAAGGTTCAAATTAGAGCCACATTAAACATGGTTGTTTTATATCAAGATTCCAATACAATTTATATTATCACTATGGGGTTTTTTTTATTTAAAATATAATTTATAGAATAAAGAATTTTTTAAATTTATACTAGTATATAGAATTGACTAGTAATAATTAACATGCAAAAAATGTTAAAAAGATAAGTTTCGGTTTTTTAATTGTATGTGTTTAAAATTAGAAACATCACAGACTTTGGAAGGTAGTACTTGAGAGTCACTCTTTAAGGAAAAATGTCACTCTAAATTTCAGAATTTCCTTTAGGCCTATAATATGTTAGTTTATTACTTAAGATGATCAAGCTTAGATATCTGTGTAAGTCATAGATAAAGTTCATATGTACTTAGAATCATAATGTAAATTTTACTTGTTTTTTTTTGTTAGACCCAAATTATTCCTTTTATAATACTAGTTACTATACTTTTAGAAACATTTATGTTTTAAAGCATAATATATGTATTCTAGCTTTTTTTTTCCTGTGGTTGGATTAACAGAAACATCTCCCTTTGTAAACATTTCTAACAAAATTGTCCTATTGAGGCACTGATGAAGAACAAGTTCATGAATTGTTTGGAATGGCCCTTCTAGCCCTATTGGCAGTCAGTATTATTTGACCTTTTCTTCCTCTATTTCTTCCTTCATGTAAAAATAAATTGAAAATGGATTTCTCTGAGTGTTACAAATACAGTATTTAAAGACATAGTCCAAAGGGTTAAAAAAAAAAAAAAAAGATGGCATAAATAGGATTCTGTAAGGTAGATTGTGTTTCTTTGTATTGAAAAGGGTTGTATGCATCTGAAACAATTTTTTTTCTCATAGTGGTTTTAATTACTGGTTAATAAGGGAGTTAAATTTTCCTTTTTATTAGAATGAAAATTATTTTCTGATGCCAGAAAGTTTCTAGATAAATCTTGCGGAAGAAGAAATGAGGAAGAAGACAATATGGATAAGAGAAATTCACTTGCGGCCCTGTCTTCTAATTACAAAATAAACCCATTTCACAGCCAGTCAATTGCCTAAAAATTCCTATAGGGTATCCTAAGCTAATGACTCCTAAATTTTATTCAAATACCTGCAGTGACAAAGGACTCCCTGTCTTACAAAGCAGACTATTCTAATCATAGGCACTTCAAAGATTACAAAGTAATTAAATCATTCATTCAACAAATATTTATTGTTCCCTTTTTTTGAATTATCTATTGTTTTCTGTCTCCTATATATATAGTTTTAGTCCTACTTTCTGAAAAAATTCCTTATCCACATGACTGGTCTTTAGTGAGTTCATAAAACACCGAAGCTCAAGTTGGAAGGAACATGAAATCTTCTCTAGTCTACCCCTCATTGGTCCTGTCCTTTGACAAGTGATGGCCTGGCATAAACTGAATACACCTGTGGTGATGATGGTTATGCTGTATCTATGCCCTCCACTGACTCCTGAGCCTATTTAAAATACCTCTGACATCCCATCTCATCTTCTCATGCTTCAGCCATCCCCTTACTGTTTTGGTTGTCTGTAAATGCTCCCATCTGCATCTTCCTTAGACAATGTCCATAAATTAAACACATTAATCCAGGTGACCTAAATAAAGTGCTTGTTTATAAGGCCTGGAATTAGATTGGCATTAAACAACATTGGCTGCCATATCAGATATTAATGTAAAAGTTTATTATAACTAAATCTCTAAAAGCTTTTTTTGTACTGTTACTAGCTCTTAGATCAATTATGTATTTGCAAGGCATGGTCATGGGATCCGGACACCATTCCTTACTGTTATTCTCATGTTATTTGTATGCTAGTCTCATCAATCCATCCTGTTGAGGTCCCCTCTAGATTCTGATTCTGCAATCCAACAAATATTATATCTTTTCTCCTCTCCCATTTCCTGGAGATTTTATATATAAATTTTCTGGAGATCATATATATATATATATGATCATATATATATATGTGTGTGTGTATATATATATATGTATGTAGACAGAGAGAAACCTGTAGATACAGAAATCATTCCTATGCCCCAAGTTTGAAAAGATTGATTCCTTGATAGAAGTATTGAATGAATCAGGATTGAAGTCATAAACTGTATGACTCTTATTTGGGTAGACCGTTCAGCCAATTATAAATTCACTATTTCTGTTGGTTTTCAGTTAAGACTTCTCAATTTAATATCTGAGGACAATACAAGAAATCTTAAAATACCTCTTCTGTCATCTGTTTGCATATGTACATCTATCTACTAGTAACTCTTTTTAAAGAAAGAAACAAAGATAATATTATTAAACTACGCTTCTATTATAGACTTTACCAACACACCTCTAACAATCTATCTAGTCTTGACTTAGTTCAATACAAATTTTACAATCTCTCTGTAATTTTCAAATCTATATTCTTCCTTTTTTTTTCTCCTGTTACTTCGCCCACTCTCCCAAATTCCTGAAAAATTATATGGATGGTTGGGTATTTTTTTGGCAAATGCTCAGTATTTTGAAAGTTGTTTTTTATGGCTACAGTCCCAACTTTTTCACTAATAATATATGCTCTTTTCTTGGCATTTAATACTACCAATATTTAGGCAATTTTTAATCCAAATAACCATTTTTATTTCTGTTTGACCTATAATTGAAGCCAAATAGGTAGTAGTTACTATTTCTTTCTTCTTTCAACTACTCATGTTTTACTCAATTGGCTAAGAAAAATAGACCTATTACTTCATTATTCTTTTTGTATTTTTTTTTTTTTTTGAGACAGAGCCTCAAGCTGTCACCCTGGATAGAGTGCTGTGGCATCACAGCTCACAGCAACCTCCAATTCCTGGGCTCAAGTGAATCTCTTGCCTCCACCTCCCAAGTAGCTGGGACTACAGGCACCCGCCACAACACCCGGCCATTTTTTGGTTGCAGCCACCATTGTTGTTTGGTGGGCCCAGGCTGGATTCGAACCCGCCAGCTCAGGTGTACGTGGCTGGCGCCTTAGCCCGTTGAGCCACAGGTGCCGAGCCACTTCATTATTCTTTTTCTGAATCTGACTGAATATGCTCTTTTTGTTGCCCTTAGACATTTTCCCCAAACCTCATGGGGCCTAAGTGCTCCTGACACAGATCATAATGTTCCATGCTGCTCTTCTATATTAATCCTTGGTTTCACTCTCTATTTTCTTCTCTTGCTTACATCTAATTAAGATAGCCGTAAAGAAGGAAATCCTATGAAGAACAGGAGAGTAGGAGGGAAGCCCACTGTCTAATTTGTGAATTATTAGTCCCTTAAAAATTGGTGAATAGGATAATGATGGCTTGTACAAAAGTTGAGTCTGGCATTTCCCTTGGAAATTTTTTTCTTAGTGAAATTTGTTTTGTGCTACTTTCTCAACATTAAAAATTTCCACAAAATTTCACAAGTTAAGAAACATGGAGAATTACATAATGAAAGTTTACTAGTGTCATTAGATAACGAGCGTTATCTCAACTGTTTGCAATTTCATGAAGTTTCATCTCAGAGCTTTAAAATGATAAATTATTCTTTCTCACTTTTGTGTTTCATGTTTGCTTAAAGCCCATTATCACCTAAGGAGAATGTTTGACAGTCCCAAATGTGAAAATAAGCAATTCAGTTTCAATAATGACACAATAGTCATACATCTTGTAAGTTTTTAGTCACAAATGTGAGTCAAAAAGTTATAGCTAATGATGGTGGTAGAACTGGCTATTTATCTCAGTATCCCAGATGCCCCTGGTTTTTAAAAAGTAACTTTGTTCCTCGTGAGTACTGAAATTGAAGACCTATTCAAGAAAAAATAAGTTCTATGAAATACACCTATATTTTGTAAATTAGGCTATTGCTTTTAGATCTTTTAATCCGAGAAAGTTTTTTCTTTGGTTCTGATTATGTATCTATTCAAACATAGAACATTATTATTCACCTTTTTTTTAATAGCAAAAAAGGAAAACACATTTAAAATTTACTGCATTGATTCTTTGTACCCTCACTGAATCCCCAACAATAAATAAAAAAATTTACTGCATTGAAATACTATGTTACACTTTCAATTAATTCATGTACTAATAGGGGAAGGAAAAACTCTTCTGTTATATGTAGGCAATTTTCTTTAATAAAGGTAATGTTAAATACATTTAAGTAGAGATTTGAGCATACCCAAAATTACACCTAAGGCTTATTTTGAGCCCTCATTTTTAGTGATACTATAAGACAATTTGATGTTTACCCTTGACACTTTTGGCTGGCTTACTATTGTCTAGATACTTGAAATTTAGAAATATAAAAAGAAATTTGAGGTTAAAAAAGGAAAATATTATCAGTATAGGCATTTCAAGTAAATCATAAGTGCTGGTAAATATCACTCAAAAAAATTAAATGTAATAAACATGTAACATATACTACTTAGAATAAAAATGTACTGTATTTCATTAAATAACATTATCATCAACTATACCAGAAAATTAAAACTAAAAAGTTCATTTATTATTTTTAATCTTTATATCATTATGAAATTTATATTTAATTTCAGAGAAGTCAGAAAATTCTGTTCTGAGATTTCCCAAAGAAACCCTAATAGATTATGATGGCCTCTTTCATTAAGAGCTAACTCAGGCACTCCTCCCAAATGGATCCGTCACTATGGTGTGCAATATTTCCTTTCAAAAAGGAATTGCCCCTTTTTCTGTTCTTCCTACTAGAGATACTATATAACAATTTTGAAGTTTTTATGATTTAAGAATCAGTACTCTGAATTACAGTGCGTAATTGGTGCAGTGAGAACTTGTAACCCTTTCTTCAAATGAGAATGCAGCAGAAGTTCCATCAGCTAAGTGTACTATTTCCTTTTTGAGGCAAAGCCCTTTTACAGCTCTGTTCCTAAGCGAGCATTCAAAAGCACTAGATCAGCCATCTTTAACTGGTGGTCCTTAAGCCAAATTCTACCCTTAAATGTATTTTTGTTTGGACTATAAAATATTTTAAACTCATTCAAATTGATAACATTTTAAATTTGAAGCATTGGTTATAAAAAAAAACTTGGATTTCTAGTTTCTCTGGAAGTAGGACAAAGATGCCGTAGCACTGGGCCTGCTTTCACCTATGGCAAAACAGTCAGTTGAGTACTTACTGTTTCCTTTTAGCCCCAGTGGCACTACCCTACTCAGCCAAGTTTCCTCACTTCTTTATGTTTTAAATCTCCTTCTTTAATATCATACTCCAAGTCCTTATAGCCATTTGATTTTTTTCTGCATGCACAAGTGACATCAAATAGAAAGATAACTACAGAATGTTCTACCACATCCGAAGTTGTGATCAATATTTGAGCCCCTTGGAAGTAATCTCTGAATTAGGTGTGTGTATACCTAATTCAGAGATTACTTCCAAGCAACAGTCTCTATTTTAGTTTGTGTAATTGAATAAACCATGGAAAACACTATAAAATTAGGATGGGAATTAAAGGAGAGTATTAGAGAAGAGAACCAGATGAACCAGTGGAGGAAGGTAATTATACGAGTTCTACTGCAAGTTAACTATTCTCTGGTAAACTTGTTACTAAGATCACCTATGAAGAGTTCAATTATCCCAGAGGGTGATTGGGCATTTTCTGTGGGTTAACCTTTATCTAATAGGATGGAGGACTTCAGAGGTGGAGAAGGAAATACAGGGTGACTGTCCATCCATTATAGCCATCTAGTCATCTGCCTTTTCTGTCATAAGAAGAAAAGAGGATACCATTCGGCCTGTGACCAAGAAATTTTAGTGTCAATTCAATCTAATATCTTACAAAGGAAGTTTAGCAAATACCCATTAACCCAGAACACTGAATAAAGACACTTAATACGAACAACAAGACAATTATGCTTTCTCTTCCAGCATAACAAATGGGAAAATAGTTGATCACAGCCTACTGGGGAAATACCTACTTTCCCTTCAGTACCAGGTGTTGGGTCGGCTAATAGATCACCTATTTTCTTGGTGCTGATTGACTTTCCTGATCCCTGCCGACATCTCTCCCAGATGTAGAGTGTTCCCTTTCAGAAAACGGCTAGGGTATATTCAAGTTGAAATGAGTCCTTGACCTAGCAAAAGCACCCCAGGTTTTATAAAATGAAGATGTAAAATAGTATTATATTGCATGCTATTGTGATAATGTACCAACCTAGAGAGTAGATTTCTTAAGAATTAAAAGATTATTAATTTGAGCTCCATAATTTAAAATTTATATTTCAGATACATACTTCATAAGATTCAGATGGGGCTGAATTAAAGCCTACTTTTGCATTACTTTTTACAGAGAAGTTTAAGCATATTATTATGCAGTATTTTTTTTAATTATTTTTGATTAAATCGTAACTTTGTACATTGATGCATTTATGGGGTTCAGGGTAATATTATGCAGTGTTTTGGTAATCAAATTGATGTTCTAAACAAGACTTCTGGAAAGTTACTTTTTATTTCCAAAAAGGACAACGTTTTTGCAGGGGTTTTTTGCATTTACTTGCAAAATATATGCTAATTATAAATGTACTTATTTATTAATTTATGCAATTAATTAAAAGATGTATACTGGATAATTGATCAGACTAATTCTGATTAGTATATAAAATTGAAATCATAAATATCAATTTCTTTTTTTGCTACAGACTGGCATAAATTAACTATATAATTTAAATTTTCATATTTTTAGGCAGGGCATTTTCCAGACTTGCCTATATTAATAAATTTTATTGTTCAAAACTGAATTCATTTCCTTACATTCAAAACTCACTACTCTTTAATTCTGTCAGAAGGCTCTTGTCTTTAAGTCTGGACTAAACTAGGAATGCTTTCTTAAAACCAGTAGAGTCCGATGTGTTTCAGAACTTAAGAGTTTTTAGGAACTAGAAAGTTAATATTGTTCACACACTACATATTATCTGACACCTTTAGAGAGAGGCCTGAGACACCCTGTAATCAAAACTTCAAATTCTACCGTGAAACATATGCTCATCCACACTAAGGAGGATTATTAGTGACCATAAATAGCCTCACATCTGTTCAAGGAAGTCTGTGTCATCATATGAGTTTGCTGCAAACTTAGAAAAAACTTAAGACAAAGAAACTATCCATAAGGACTTTGGATTTTGAAATTTTAGATAGAGGATCATGTATCTTGGTTTTTAATCTGTTCTTTATAACTTTGTCAAGATTATTTTTCTCATGACCACATGTGGCATGACACCTTCATTGTACAAAAACCTTTGCGGCCTCCCACTGCTTCCTCCTTTAAGCTTCTTTTAAGACTTCCCACATCCATATCCTACCCACTTTGCCAGGTATTTTCCTAAAATGCGTGTGTATCACCCCAGCCAAACTCACCCTGCCAGCATTCCCTGAGCGTGCCTTCTCCTTTGCTCACTGTAGTGGAGGAATGCCTGCTTCCTGGGGCCTCAGGGCCACACTCCACTTCCACTGCCGTCATCCTGTTTGTCTTCACCTGTCTCACTTTCTACCTTTGTGGGAGCCTTACTTCCATCCCAAGAGAGAATGTGCTTAAGTACAGCCTGCCCCTCTAATTAAAGCACTAATTTAATGTAATTGCCATGTGAATTGATGTTCATGTGATAATCCCCTCTCCCTAGTAGACAAAAACCCCTGAAATTTTTTTGTCAGATTTGACATATAGCATGTATTCAAGAAACCTTTGAAATGTTTTAGTTAATATCTCTCTCTCTCTCTCACTTTTTCTCTCATTATCATCAGTCTGACCTCCCAGGAACCCTATAACCCATTGCTGTTGCCCTTTTGCCCTTATCTTGACCTCATCCAAATGAAGAGTCTAGGTCTCAATGGAAGGTGCCTAGCACAGGGTCTAATGTCAGTGTATACCAGTGTTAATTCACTATGTCTTTAGAAAAGGAAAATATATTTTCTATTTGGTTCCATTGTTCATCTTGATGCTACTGTCAGCAAGGAAAGTGGAGAGTTGTCAGCCACGAAGGGTTAGCTAGTGTATCATGGCTGCGTCTGTGGGCCGGGGGGATTCTTCTAGGCTGTGCTTCAGGCAGAAGAATCCTTTGCAAGCTGCCAATGGCCCTGTCCGTCCAGACACATCACATAGCCATTTCTCCTTTGTGGTATCGTTGCCTTCCTAGAAGTGCTGAGAAATAGGGCTTAGCTCTCCACTGCTCTTACAGACTACAGATCTCCTTCCTTCCAATTTAGGGGAGTATCTTTCTAGGTACTGTTGATTCCTAGAAATGTTGGTGAACAAGTTATGTTTTCTACCCCACCTCTTCAGGCCTCTTCTGAGGCAGTAAGCAAAGGGCCAACTAAGAGCTTGATTGCGGTGGGGAGGGGAAGGAAATGGAGAAATATGCAAGAAAAAGAGCATGAGTCAGTATATCAAAAGAGATCTCAGCCATGTCTGAAGTCCATTGCTCAGTGTCTGCCTTTCTTGGTTGTCCTCTAGGCTCTAGAAGGCCTAGGATAAAGTCTGTCTTGTTCACCTCCCTGATCCCAATGTCCGAATATTGCCTTGTTTGTATTAATAATAGGATCTTACTAAATTCTCAAACAAGTGGAAAGGAAATTCAGACACTGTGAAAAAATAGAAAATATACTGTTTATGAGAATAGACCTTTGGCTCTGCTATTTACATTTAGTGGGCAAAACCCTTCACTTTTTCACACCTCAGGTTTCTCATCTGCCAAATGGTTGGTTTGAGGATTAAAAGAGTTAGTATTTTTAAGGCTCTTAGCATAACACTTAGCACATAGAAAGTATCATCTGAGAACTGATCATTATTATTACCACTACTATCATAATCACTGTCATTTTTAATCCTAAAATAGGATTACTCTCTTGATGTTTATTTAGAGAGAATAACTGACACAGTTAAAGAAAAGCTTATATTAATAAAATCAATACATTTTTTTTACATCTTCCCAAACCATGAGGCTTTTTTTGTAATTTAATTTTAGGTTTTAAGTTTAATTTTTCTCACCCTTATCTTTTTTTTAATGTTTGTGTGTTTTTATTAAGTCATAACTGTGTACGTTGATGCATTTATGGGGTTCAGAGTACTGCTTCGATATACAATGTGAAATGCTTACATTGAACTGACTAACATATCCATCACAATGATACTCTTTTCTTAATAGTTTTTAAATGTACCATTGCATCATGCACATTAGGTTAGGTCCCTCCAAATACTCGCCTTCCATCTCCCGTCCCCTCTCTATCTTCTTCCCTTCTACTTTCTGGACTATAGTTATGTTTTATCATTCATATGAATGTGTAGGTGATTATATATTGATTTCATAGTAGTATTGAGTGCATTGGATACCTTTTTTCCCATTCTTGAGATACTTTACTAAGAAGAATATGTTCCAGCTCCATCCAGGTAAACAAAAGATGGAAAGTCCCCATCTTTTTATGGCTGATGTACATATACCGCAATTTGTTAATCCACTCATGGTTTGATGGGCACTTAGGTTGTTTCCATGTCTTGGCTATTATGAATTGGGCTACAATAAACATTCTGGTGCAAATGTCTTTGTTATGGTAGGTCTACTTTTAGTTCCTTGAGTATTCTCCAAACTTCTTTCCAAAAAGGTCACATTAGCTTGCATTCCCACCAGCAGTGAAGAAGTGTTCTGTCTCTCTGCATTCACACCAACATCTGTAGTTTTGGGATTTTGTGACATGGGCTAATCTTACTGGAGTTAGATGATGTCTCAAAGTAGTTTTAATTTGCTCTCACCATATCTTGTGGCTGTACTTCTGTGGTTTTCTTAGACTGAGACAAAGCTTCTTCAGAAATTCTTTTTTCATGGAGTCTTATCTTTTTTTGTCCTTTCTTAGCTGTATGTCTTTAGGGAACATTTATAATAACCTCAGAATCCCATAATGAATCCTGTACAATAGGTAGAGCCTTCGGCACTGTGTGTAGTGTGCCTATGTCTTCTTATACTTCACACTTGTCAGTGTTGAAGTTTATCGTCCATCTTTCTTCTTATTCACAGATCTATTGCAAGTTGGTTTCACTCACTTAGCATTTTAATAACTATAGTATTTAATGACATTTGTCAATGTAGAAATTGCTTTGTTCTCTTTCTTTTCCAAATGATTAGTTGTAAGATTCACATTTATCATTTACATATAAAAAGAAAATTCTTAGAATTACTAAGGTTGACAGATATAATTAAACATAACAGAATGAAACTTAGAGTATCTACTAAAAAAGAAAAAATTCACTTGACTAGACTTAAAATTTTATTTTCATTATAAAGAAAAAAATTAACTTTTTGAGCCATTTGAACATATTATATTCAACAACAAAAGGCTAATTCTTTCCGTAAGTAATATTTCTACAAGGCAAACTTTTATCATCAGTAATCAATTCTGTTTTTCATAGGCTCCAATTCTCACATTTAGTTGTTCAATGGATTTCTATAGCTATTTAGATTTTTCTATTTAAGTGGAGAGATTATACCATTTACTGCAATGTGGAATGATTTAGCTGCAAATTTTTTTTCTCTTAATTTCTTTTCTTTCCTTATTTAGCCTTCTAACAGTTTCTGCTTTTAAAGTTTTTCTTTTACCTAAATATTTTTGCATTCTATTACAGTATTTTCTCCATCTGGTCCTTCTTAGCTAGAAGTTATTTTATCAACTTTGAGGAATATTTGTCTTTATTTATGCTGCACACATGCCCACTGCAATGGTTATGTTGTAATGCACAATACATATTTTGGGCAAACAGGATCATGATAGTATTTACATTATGGAGAAACTTGGAGATTTCTTCTCAGCATAATACATAGTTTTTATTTCAATAGGATTTGCTCTTGGAGCCCCTTTATAATTAAAATAATTATTTATCTTTGCCTCCACAGCTCTTCAACCTCAGTTATATATACTCCCTTAGGCTGATCAATGAGCAACCATTGTCAGTGACATTGACCATTGTTAACCTGTTATTACCATGGGCCACTTATGTGCAGTTATGCAGCGTAATTAGTAGCACCATAAATGGTAAAGTAAACTCTGTGCATCTATCATTTTGTATCATTTGCCCATGTGGAATTTGTGAGGAGACTTTAGCGTTCCTCCTGCTTCTGTAGCCACTCCTTTTAATCTTCTTTGTAGTTGCTGCTCATCCCTTAAATCTAAACCTTTCCGAGTATTCTTTCTTATATCAATTCTCTCTTGGCCCCCTGAGGTGGCTTCATGCAGCCCTGTGACTCATAATTCTTACCTTTCCTCTGACTATTTTATAGCATATTCAACTGCCACACCTTGGCTGTCCATAGACATCTCAAATTCAGCAAATCCCTAACTGAATTCAAGATCCGTAACCACCCACCTTCCCCAGAAAACCTATTCCTCTTCTAGTGTGTTCCCTTCACCATCCTTCAGTCTTTCAAGCTAGAGACCTAGGACTGTTCTCTGTTCCTCATTTTTCCTTATGTTCTTAGCCAAGTTGCAAGTCCTGTGACTTCTGCTTCCTTAATATCACTCAAAATTGTCGACATGTCCCTTTCTAGTGCTAAGACACAATCCTACAACTAGACTCTTATAACCTCTTCCTATAAAGTCCCTCTGTCTTTGGTTTACTCTTGCTGCTCATTGATCCAGCCTGGGAGGCCTTTCATGGCTCCTCAAAACTCATGTGAATTGCACATTTTTTTTCTTGGTAGCCCCTCTGCTTCACCTACATAGTATTTTTCACTGTATATAATGCCTCCCCTGCTTATTTTTCTCAATTTCCCCACTAGGTATTAAAACCTATAACTTGGAGTTATACTCATCCCGCCCTTTAATTCCCAGTAAAAGCTGCACAGCAGACATTTAATACTTTTTAAATATTGTTGAATGTTAGTCATTTTCAAGCTTTCTAATATTTAAACTATAAAACCAGTAGAAAGAAATTATAACACATAAATTGCATAATGAGAAAGTCTGGAATCAGAAAACCTGGATTGAATTTCTGGCTCTATCTTTGTCTTACAGAAGACTTTTAAGACAACATAAAATTTTCTCACTATAATGTAATCATATAACACTCATCATTACTGAGTATATAATAAAAGTGACAATAACATCTTGAATTTATGACCTCTTACTAGTTGGGAGCATTTCTTATGAATTATTTATTTGTTCAATATCCCTTTGGGGTAGGCTTGCATCTTTTTGTCTGGAAGGTAATAAAGGGAGATACAGCACTTCCTATAATGATGTCAAAACACAGGTCCTGAGATGGTTACCTGCTTCACAACATGTCATGAAGATTCATGATGTCATCTGAGGCTTTAAGCTCTCAGGAGAAAAATGAGTTATATAAGGTAGTTTTAAACTCTTACACATCCAATTTCTTCAAAATTCAAAATATTTGGGGGTAAAAATATGTATAAATTATTTCAGTATTTCAGCTTATTCCTGGACTGTTTTTCCATGTTTTTCTGGAGACAACTTTTTTTTTCCCCACACCCACTGGAACCATCTGTGTACCAGGCAAGTTTTCTGAGCTATAAAGTGAAACATGTCCATGTCATTTATTTAGAAAAGACTATGACTAATATTATTGTGGGGAAAAAATGGCAAAGTTAATGAAGAAGTGCATTCTCTGTATGGATGCGCCCTCCCATCCTCCCCCCCGATTTGCTGAGGGAAGCCTGGCAGCTATGGTCACACAAAGCCATGCCCTACATATAAGCTTCTGCTGTAGTACTTGTCAAAATAACCTCCAAAGAACTCCAAGAAACAGAGAGTCAGCTGCTCTATGATCTGGGGGTAGCCCCTGTTTCTTCACAATTACCAAATAGTGAATTTTTAAAACACTTATGCAACTTTGCATTCTCCATAATGTATCCATGTTTGCTTTACATGTAAGTGTTAAAAATTATTTACCATTAATTACAATATACTCTTTAGGAAAGTATATTTTTAGATCTCAAGAAAATTAATCATTGCCAACACTTACTTTTATCCCAATTTGAAAAGTAGAGGGTTCTAGGATATTGCAGCCCAGACCATGAGATTTTGTTAGAATTTAAGAGAATGCTCCCATAGGCTTCCTTTTTATTTTCCTACATGTAAACTGCTGAAATCCTTTTGCTTACCTCGCTAATGAAATTTTTAAAATGTAGCTCTACATACCCAAATGGTATCATTTCACAGTTAAGTTGATTAAGAACTATAAGATCAACTTCCTCAAATAGAGATTTTCCATTTGAGAAAAAGAATCGGTCTGAGGTGAGAATTACCTAATTCCCCCTTTAGAGCTCCTATAAAGTGGAAGGCTTTTTTTCGGTGAGCATTTTGAAAATATGATCAAACACAGAAAGCTGATCATGATTAGATATAAGTAAGAGAAGTGACTTATTTATACATTCAAATTTCAAAACATTTGTAAGACTTACCATGTATGCTGTCAGGATTTTAATTTAAAATTATTTTGTTAGATAATCCTGTTGCAAGTGACGTTATGATTTATTGCCACTAATCAAGATTCTGATCCCTCATAGACTTCTTGTTTGTATCTGTTTTTGTTCTTTGTTACATAAATATGAGGTTTATATATAAAATTCTGACTGTGTAATATAGGGCTAATGAGTCACAGATGGAAAGATGCTGGCACATTACCATCTAATAACATTTTAAACTCATAGTCCATAGTAAAACAAAAGCAAATTGTACACATCTGTTTTCCAACTTGTAGCATTTCTGAATTTGTACAAAATCTATATTTAAAGGAATTTTATTTAGGGGAAAGAAAAAAGAGGACACAGGTCACCTCAAAGCTATCCAGCCACTTAATAACCTTATCAGAAAGGATTTGGCAAAAGGGATAAGATTTCCTCTGCTTTGCTTCCTAAGAAGTTCTAGCTCTAAAGAATGCAAATCAAAGGCATGAGGGTTGAAGAAATGTATTCAAACTATAAACCTAATTTTATTGCCTCTCTGCAGAAACCTGAGCCCATATATTGCAGTTGCTGTTTATATTATGTGTATGGTAAACATGTTTTGTGTTTTAAAAGAAATTAGGGAAAAGGTGGAAAAAGAACAAAGGCAGAATTTCTCTCTCAGACTTACCCAATTGATAATGCTCATGAGAGCAAATTATTGAAGTAAAAGTCTCTAAAGCCTCTCTCCTCCATTCCCCTTGTTTAAGGAATTCAAAACCACTTTTCTGCTTTAAGGGGTTGTGTGAACTGTCAAGTTCTTTTGGAAAAGTTACGTGACAGAAGTGATTACTGGAGAGTGTGACCATAAATCCCCCTGACATGGAATACACATGTTATAAGAGACAGATTTCCATCCACCACTTCTGCACAAATTCCTGAAACAGGAGAGACCTGAAACCCATCATATGATTGGAGAGAAATTTTGATGTGTGGGTGGTAAGACTCTATTTTGTGAGGCATACTATGTTGATTTTGAGGAATACTTCCTGACAGCAAAATTCTAGTCACTCCTGTTGTCCAAAGAAGACTTAATATATGTATTGTATGTCCTGAGTTGCAGAATAAATAGAGTATCAATAGAGGAAAATTACAGTGTTGTTTTTGTAACAGTCTCTGTGGTTATCTCCACTTTGTACTAACATTTTGTAAATGAGATTCCAAAAATGTTAAGCACAGCAACTCTTTATACCTGGGTATACACACAGGTCCTGTTGTACCTGCCTCCAGGGGCAGAAACGATGAGCTCTCCATCTTGCTGTTCCATGCTTTGAGGAATGGTCGGTTCTCTTGGGGGACTTCATGTGTCTCATTTTGTTTATGGTGTGTCAAACAAGGGCAGACTTAGAACGAGGAAAGGGAGGCATTAGGGACGTGCTTGTTTTGTTTGTCCACCGTGATATGTCTGTGTGACGTTTTGTGTCGTGTTGTTTTGGTGCTGTGCTGTCTATAGGGCCTGCCAGGCTTCCCCACAGTTGCTGCCCTGCACAGCAATCAGATCCTCACCGTCAAGGTTTGTGATTGACACCTGTGCCTGCTTGGTCAGATCCACAACCAGCATAAGAGTGAGCAAGGACCGTTCGACTGCCTTGTTGAGCTGTGTCGCTTCCTCTCATTGTATAAATTATCAGGCATTTGGGACTTCACCTATGACAGTGAGGTCAAATATACTAACAGGGTGCATAGTGGCTCAGGCCTATAATCCCAGCACTCTGGCAGGCCACGGTGAGTGGATTGCTTGAGCTCAGGAGTTTGAGACCAGTCTGAGCAAGAGTGAGACCTTGTCTCTAAAAGTAACCAGGTATTGTGCTAGGCACCTGTAGTCCCAGCTACTTGGGAGACTGAGGCAAGAGGATCACTTGAGCCCAAGAGTTTGAGGTTGCTGTGAGCTGTGATGCCACAGCATTCTGGCACTCTACCCAGGGTAAAAAAGTGAGACTCTGTCTCCAAAAATAAATAAATAAAAAAAGAGGGTTCATTCTGTGTGAGAGGAGGACATTGAGGTCCCCAGGCAGAGTTAAGAGAGGCAGACCTAACCTCACAGGACCGTGCCACACTTCAGTGGTTTGATGTGCATGCATTCTAATGCTCTGTGATACTTTTCCGGTCAATTAAATAATCCTAAGTACTCTCTCTGGACCTCAGGCATCAACAATGGCAGTCGAATTCACACCACATTATGCTGGTTGACAAGTCTGACGGAAATGGAACTGGCACTTCTCTCTAGACTCTCTGCTCAGAGTGCAGGAGGCAGGGTGACCCCGTTAACAAGACCCAAAACCCACAGCAAAATGATGGCATCCTAAAAAGATTCATTGCTAACTATAACTCTGGCCCCACCATCCTATTGCAAGGTTCTGTTTCTTTCAAGAAGAGCCAGAGGGTCTAATGTGAGATGCAAGTGCCAGTTCTGTTTAGTTTAATAGTCACTATAAGTCTAATGTGTATATCTTTATTTCTTTCTTGGGGCCTTCTGATGTCTATTCTTCAACTCTCTCATCTCTGAACTTCAACCTTTGACCTCACCTGACTGATCAGATGGTGTTTCCTAAAATCAATCATGGGTTTCTCTCTGCTGATCAGCAGCTCATTAAACGCCGCCTGATTAAGGTAGTGCTTCTTCTTGCTGAAGTCTGATTTCTCCTTTGCATTCAGTTTTTGCTCTGTGTACTGTTGCTTTACCATTTGCCTCTTATGGGTGAGGTGTGGGAGGTGGGTGGGTATTTATTTGGAAATAGACTAGAACAAAATTATGTTTAGTGAGCTGCATTTGTTTGAAATGTATATGAAATTATCAAAAGAGGGCCAGGAGAGTGGGCTCATGCCTATAATCCTAGCACTCTGGGAGGCTGAAGCTGGAACATCCCTTGAGCTCAGGAGTTTGAGACCTGCCTAAGTAAGAGCTGGACACCATCTCCACTAAAAGTAGAAAAATTAGTCAGGTGTGGTGGTGGAGTGTGAGGCAGGATGATCTCTTCAACCCAGAAGTTTGAGGTTGCTCTGAGCTAGGCTGATGCCACTGCACTCTAGCCTGGGGCCACAGAGTAAGACACTATTTTTAACAAATAAATAAAATAAAATAAAATAATGACAAAAGAAAAAGGTGTAGAAAGCCTATCTAATTTTCTCTTAATTAAAATCTAACAAATTAAATTGTAATGAGTAACAGATCCAGTTTCTGAGCTCTCTAGCTTTGGTAATTTATGAATTATTATGCAATATGGCAGGAGCCTCATATGCTTAATTTTGTAGGGTTGAAAAAGAAAACACATTTGTCTAAGTATAAATGCAGCCATTTTGTTAAACAAGGTGAATGTAACCGCTGTAGCATTGTTATGGATAAAAAGCTATGCAAAAGTATCGTACTAGCTCCCAATACAGGGGTACATTTATGCTACTTCCCAAAGCTGTGAGTGCTGGTTCCTGAGCTGCTGTGATTTTAATGGCATCTACTCAGCTCACCCAGCATGAATATTTATGCGCTCCCTGCTGGCAAGCATATTGCATACAGGCTGCACAGTTTCTGGTGGTTCTGGTTCTTTTCATAGTGTAAACGTGGATAAAATAATACAAATTTAAAGCATTGGAAGAAGCCTGGGTCTTTATCATTTATGGTCATTGTTGGTCTGTTCCCTTCTCCATTGCAGGGTGACCAAGGCCAGGCAGGGCCTCCAGGTCCCCCAGGTCCGCCAGGCCCAAGAGGGCCACCTGGGGACACAGGGAAGGACGGCCCCCGAGGGATGCCAGGAGTACCTGTGAGTCGCTTTCTGGATGAGTTGCTCTCACAGGTTCTGTTTCCTGTGAAGGGCTGAGGACTAGGATGGAGTATGATGGTGAGGGGTGGGAGGGCCAGAGGGTCAAGTGAGTAGAGTGGGCTCAGGGAAGTGGGATGTTAGGAAAGTCCAGAGCAAGGTGCTCCTGGCAGCATCCTATTTTACTCCTTAATCCACTGGGAACTTATGCAAACCCCAAGAAAGACCTGGAGACAGCAACTGAATGGGTTTTCAGGTAAGTTTTGTGATTGGAGGTGCCCAGGCTCTTGTGTATCCTGCCTGCAGTAATATCCATCCATGCCTTTGGTTCAAATAAGAGATTAGTTTGAAAAATGAAGTGGGAGACTTCTAACATTTTTCAAAGGGTCCATAGCAGATGCAATAGAGGTCCATACTGACTATGGAAAGTAGAAGAGCTAAAATTTTTGAACTTAATCCCTTGTAAACAATTTAACCCTCCAAAATTAATTTTACAACAGTAAAATTAATGGTTAAGACATTGATAGGTATGGCTTAATTGTCATTTGTGTGTTGTATGTGAGGTTTATTAATAGAAATGATTTAAAAGTAATTTCAATACTTAGCTGTACTAAAAATGATCAAGTGTCAATGATGTAGTAATAAAAGACACTGGATGAATGGTTTGGTTTGGTAGAGGAATGTAAAGAAACATATGGAAAAGGTCAAAAAATATTGGATTTAAATTATAAAATTAAGCCTTCTTGCTGGATTACTTAATGTATTTCTTTAACTAAAATTATTTTCAATAGTATTTTCATACTATAAAAGTAATAATGAAAAAATGTATTCACAAAGAAAATTTTGACAATAGAGAAAACCAAAAAGAAAAAATAAAAGTTCACCATAATTATTAATGTTTTGGTATATTTTCTTTCATCTTCATATGCACATAGATGTGACATTTTTTTCAAAGAATGGTTCTTTTTGTAAGAATATAAAATACTTTAAAACTTTCCTGAGCTAGCCCTATTTTCCCTTATGAAACCTGCTATGAATTTGCTGATATAAAATGAGGAACTGACTTTTAACAACTGATTTGCTGGTTGTCAGGACTGCTTTCACTGACACTTCAAAGCAGTGGTTTAATTCTAAAACTGTCTTTTACCGTCTCACCTTTTCTAAGGATAATGCCTCAAAAGAAAGAGATCTGCAGCTTTAGGGATATTTAAAGCTCCATAGTAGATTGCAGGGTGCCAACTGAGATACAATGAATGTCTCTTTAAGGTACAGAATTAGATCACTGAGCATTGTGTACTGTAACAGAAATTAAATGCATGGTAGAAGTTATTTTTAAGAAGCAAAGATAAAGGTAAGATGTGAAAATCTAAATAGTCTAAAATTATCTCATTTTTTAAATGAATATAGTTTATTCATATAAAAAAGAAATAAAACTTCTTACACAAAGGACAAGTTAACTGATTTGTTTAATTCCACAAATACAATTCGAACTAGATATAGTTTTGGAGTTAATTTATATGCATTATGATAACCACTATAAGAAGGGGGTGGTATTTTGGGACAGAATCTCTTTAAAGAGGCGGAGTAAAGTGGTTATTGACATAGGCCACCATATTGCATTCCAGTCTTGGTGGCCTGGGCTGAACTAGTCCTTCTGCCTCAGCATCCCAAGTATCTGGGACAATACGTATGAACTACTACACTCAACCAAAAAAAGGTTTCATAAAAATAAATTGGGAAATACTTATTTTGAAAAGCTAGCAACATCTATGTATATTGGCATTACAAGCACAGTTTTCTAAAAGAACATTCTCTCGCCAATGACCATTCTTATAAATCGATAGTAAAACATGATAATCAATGTATGGAATCTGATGGTAGAAAGTGGTATTAGTATAATATAGTAGAATTTTTGATATCAATTTTAATAATATAACAGGGCACTTCAGCCATTATTAATCCAGGAAGAGCAAAAGTTAAAATCAATTTTTATTCATTTTATTCAATTACTGCACTAAGAGCAATTGTCTCACTGTCCTACATATGATAGTTCTGAGTTCTCATAAAGATACCGTGTCATCGTTTTTATGTCACCATAAGGAGGATATCATAATCTGTACTAAATTTGTTAAATCCTGAAATGTTTATAAAATTCATTTGAAGAAAGAATATCTATCAACTCTCTTTTCCGAGATCAGGTGCGTTCAGGGTGGTATGGCCGTAGACTATCAACTCTCTTTTAATTGTGCTATGTTTATATTCCTGTATTTAACCTGAAAAAATATACGTAGCATTCACATGACTTCGATGACTGAAGTTGTTTTTTGATGTTTACAGCATTATTAATATTACCTCTGTTCTTTTCTAAGGGTGAGCCAGGGAAACCAGGAGAACAAGGCTTGATGGCAAGTATCTCAATTTATCTTTTCCATATTAAAAAATGAGAAGCCAGGTTATTAAAAACGCTGGTCAAGATTTATATGTGACAAATGTTATCTGTCATATGACAGACTATAACAAAAAAGTTAAAATTAGTAAAAGTTAAAAGCAAGATATTACCCGGGTGTGGTAACAATTGCCTGTAGTCCCAACTTCTCAGGAGTTTGTGGCAGGAGGATTGCTTGAGCCCAGGAATTTGAGGCTGCAGTGAGCTGTGATCATGTCACTGCCCTCTAGCCCAGGTGACAGAGCGAGACCCTGTCTCTAAAAAAAAATAAATTTAAGAAAAGGTAAGATGGCCTGTGTGCTACTACTACATGACTGCATGTTAAAGTCGCAAGATTACGCATCAGATGCGGGAGAAAAGAGAGAGATTCCAGGGGAAGAACCGACAGAGATGCAGAAAGAGGTCAAAGGAGAGAGTGTGATTCAAGCGGCTCTGTTATAGGAAAGGTTACATTTAGGCATATGCCGAGCAGCTTAAACAGAAGTGCATTTTGAAAGTTCCAAAGGAATCAGAGGTGACTAACTGTGAATTAGCATAGCAAACCCGTAGCATTTCAAGGACTTGGTGAAGGGCTCCACCCAGAGAGAAAAAGTTGTGCCTTTTGGGTCTCTGTCATTAAAAATCATCATGAAATGATTCCATGTGGACTTGCTCATGGAAACACAGGGCCCAGGTCCCCATGATTTGTTTGCCTTTGCCAATGGAAGTGTTATTTGGTCAGCTTGGTAAGCCCTGGAGAGTGAAATTCTTCAGCCTACCTTTCCCTGTCTCTTCCTGTTTCTTGAGCTGCCTTCTTTTTTATTTTATTTTATTATTTTGTTTGACACAGAGTCTTTCTCTGTTGTCTAGGTTAGAGTGCTGTAAAGTTAGTCTAGCTCACAGCAAACTCGAACTTTTGGGTTCAAGTGATCCTCCTACCTCAGCCTCCCGAGTAGTTGGGACTGCCTGTGCCCCACACAGTACCTGGCTAGTTTTCCTATCTTTAGTAGAGTTGGGGTCTCACTCTTGCTCAGGCTGGTCTTAAACTCCTGAGCTCAAGGGATCTTCCTGCCTGGCTTCCCAGAGTGTTAAGATTATGGGTATGAGCCAGCACACCCATCCTTGAGCTGCCTTTCCAACCTACCTTAAGATGTGAACACTTCACTCCTGGGAAACATGGGTTATTCTCTAATAACCCAAATGCCAGAGAACAGCTCACACTCATCCTGGATGCAGAATGAGTGGGCTCAGACACTGCAAGAGAGCTGGCAGGTGATCACAATAAGCTTGATAAAGTGCATTGTACGTACATACTGTTTGACACTTGACGTGAGGGTATATAATTTATATTAAAAGTACAGTTAGCTAGGTTCTAGTGAAACTAACACACTGGAACATGACAATTGGTTAGGAACAAACTTGTGAATGGGTTAAAAATCAAAGGCTTCTTCCTACACGGATGCACTCAGCAGCATTCCTGAGAGAAACCCCTGAGTTAGCTCTAAGTGGAGCTATCTGGGGGCAAGATCTCTGGAGAAATGAAGATTCCCTGAGACCCAATCTGACCACCCTGAGACCTAATCTGACCCACCACCTGTAAAGTTTCCGTTCCTGAGCTATAGTATCAAGATAGATATTTGACAGAGATAAATTTTTAGTATAATAGATTTTATTTTTAAAGAATAAGGTGAAACAAATAACAAAAAACCATCTGTAAAAATTAAACACAACGTTGTCTTCGGTGGCAACTTTGCAGAGAAGTACAGCATTAATTAACTCAATAGCAAGGAGTCATAAAGTAGGGAGGATCCTTGGAAAACTACGATACAAAATTTCAAAACTGGTTTAAGCCATTGAATGTATATGTAATATGTATCCTGGAAAATGGTCAAAACATGTTCTTTCTGAACGTTCTTACATGGAAAACTACTAGGGATGCTCAGAAGTCCTTGTCTGTCCCCAGGTATGCACGGACTATTCACGTTTTTATCACTGCCATTGGCTTTCTTCCCTGATGGCCCTGGGAACATCCTAATATACAGTGTTCTAAAATAAAATGGATTTTCTAAAATTTTATTTTTATGTTCCTTAATTTATATATATTCTCTAGTATACACGATGTGAATAGCCACATAATCCCATTTTCTTACAATTCCTGGTTTGATATCATTAAATATAAATGTGTGACCTAGTCCTAAATGAACTGTTGTTATCTTAGTGTGTTTTGATCTCCCATTTTATCTAGAAATTTTCTCAGATAAATATAATACTGGATTTTTTTTCTATAAACCTTTTCTTCTCTCTTTAAATTCTGTAGATTTAGATCATGTTCTCATTTTGAAAATGCAGCTAAGAGGCTCAACTCCTGTAGCACAGTGGTTATGGAGCCGTCCACATGTACCAAGGGTGCGGGTGTGAACCCACCCCGGGCCTGCTAAACAACAATGACAACTGCAACAACAACAAAAATAGCCAGGTGTTGTGGCGGGCGCCTGTAGTCCCAGCTACTTGGGAGGCTGAGGTAGGAGAATTGCTTAAGCCCAAGAGTTTGAGGTTGCTGTGAGCTGTGACGCCTTGGCACTCTACCAAGGGCAACATAGTGAGACTCTGTCTCACCAAAAAAAAAAAAAAAGAAAAAAGAAAAAAAAAGAAAATGCAGCTAAGAAACTTAATTGAAATCACAAATGTTCAGGAACATGTATTTTCGATGATCTTCTAAAGTATATTTAAATTGCATGTTTAAAGATATAAAAATTTTTAAGAGAAAATTTCCATACTATATATTTAAAAAGTAGATAAATCATATTGCATATCTCAGCAAATTTTCACAAAGTGAACATAACTACATGTAAACCAGATCAAGAACTAGAACATTGTCACAAATCCTCTTTTACCTCAGTCACCGTCCCACTGGTAACCACTGCTCTGACTTCTGTCACCATAGATTAGTTTTGCCTGCATTTTAATTTTATGTTAATTGAATCATACGGTATGTATACTTTTGTGTCTGGTTTCTTTCATTCAACATTGTATTCGTGAGATCATCCACCTTGTTTTAATAGCCTTCACAACTGCTTAAAAAAAAAAAAAAAGTGGAAGCATCTTATTTCCTTAACTACCTTGTTAAAACTACATCACTCAGATAGCAGCAGTAAGTGAATGAATGTCTGTCTGACCTTGGCCAAGTCACTTAACCTCCCAAAGGTTCATCTGTAAAGAAACAATAATACCCTCACTGCCTTAAAAGGTTGCCAAAGACAAATGCAATGAATTAGGGAAAAGCGCTTTAAAATACATAATGAAGAACTATTTGAGCATGTTATTATTATTATCACTCAATTGTATTCTCTAGAGTAAATTACAGGTGAGCATGGATTTATAAAACAGATGCATTCCTGTAAAGTTTTATATAAATCAGATTTTCTTAAATCAACATGTTTTAAATGTGCTGGAGAATTTTGCTTTTTAAAACAATCTTATTCAAAGTCTGCATGAAGCAGTATAACACTCCTAATTTTTTTCCTCATATTTTGTATTTGCTTAATATGAAATATTTCTCTAATCTAAAAACCAATCATTTAAAAGAATCACTATTTCTATTTGTTAACTTGAATAGCACCTATATACTATTTTTAACCCATTTCATAGAGAGAGGAGGGAGAAATGTTCATGGGAGAAAAATTCCTTAGAAATGTTTTTTCAACTTGTTTGTGTGGGTTTAAACTCAAAATCTGGTAGGAAGTACCAGTGGTTTTAGTTTTCAACTACTTAAGGGTGTATGACTGACGTCTGTGATCCTTTTCACTGATGTAGGTAATAATTCCTAGTCTATTGAATTATAGTGAGAAGTAAGTGAAATAATATGAAATGTTTTATAGACTACAAAGAGTTCTACAAATGAGAAGTATTACTATTAAAACAAATGTCTAGTGATACAACATGGCATACAGAAAGAATACTCTGTGAAATAGAAAGGCTAGAACAGCTGACTCACAGTTACTAATTAAATTACAGCACATCAGGTACTTCAATTGAGAGTAAAATTTATTGCTTTTGTCCTTTATTGTTGTTGACCTTCTTCCCTTATATATCACATAGTCATACATTATCAATTTTTCATAACATCCCCTTCTCACCCACCGGGTCAAAGAAAAGATAGTAAGCACTGCTGCTCTCATCTTTTCCACATTCGTAAAACCCATTACATTTGTTGGTTTGTCGTGGAGGGATGCTTCCTTTCCTGAGTGCGTCTTAAGGGGAACTAGAGAAATTTTATAAATTTAAAATGTCTCTGATGATGAAACAAAGAAGCCAGAAATAATCTAAAATTAGCTCTTAACAAAACTGTTTATGAGAGTGTCAGATAGGGAATTAGTTTTCATAATCCAGGATATACGGTTTGTATTTCAAAAATAATCATTTGAAGATTAGCAGCATCTATGATACAATAAAAAAGAAAACCTGCAGCTCATGCAGTTCCACACTGATTTAATCCTGCTGTGCCTCTATTCTATAAACATGACCTTTGCGTTTTCTGAGAAGTTCAGGATGAGGTTTTAAAAGACAGAATCTTGAGCTTTAATAAATCCGACTTCATCTAAATAAGGAGAGAAATACTCTTTTAAAACTAAACCTAAGAATAAAATCAAGGATTGACCAAAATTGGAAGTGATAGAATTTTGAATTCTTTAGCTTTCAGTTTTTCAGACATTTAAAGAGCTGTTAAAATATTTTTTTAAATAACAAAAGGACCAAAGTCATCTTAGTATAGTTATTAGACTAGATTTTGACATGAAGTCTTGTTTGGTAAAACTGTAGTACTTGCATTGTGCACACTGCCTGCTGAGATGCCTTAGCAACTGTTAGGAGGCTTTGTTATCCTCACTTAATCTGACTGCCCATGAAGCACACATAAATGGCCCACATACCGAGCTCTTCCCACCTCCTTGGTGCTTTTGTCCAGAGCCTGTCATGCTGTTTAGGGATGCCTTATCTGGTGCCTTATCTTTTTTTGGTGCTGTCCCACCACCACCCCTTCCAGGTGCCCAGCTTGTGACAACACTCTCTGTGTTGACTCCTGTGTACCAACACTTCTCCAGAGGTATCTAAAGGTCACCTCATTAAGGTGTTAGAACATTGACTTTGGCCTATAGCTCCAGCTGCTAAGGCCCCAGCGGTATACACCAGAGCTGGCTAATTTGAATCCAGCCTAGGCGCGCCAAACAACAAGGGCAATTACAACCAAAAAACAGCCAGGCAGTGTAGTGGGCGCCTGTAGTCCCAGCTACTTGAGGCAAGAGAATTGCTTAAGCCCAAGGAGTGAAGGTTGCTGTGAGCTGCGATGCTACGGCACTCTACCCAGGATGACAGCTTGGGACTCTGTCTCAAAAAAAAAAAAAAAAAAAAGAGAACATTGACTTTCCTTTGAAGCTGGTTCTGTCTCCTCAAAACATTGACTTAGGAGAGCATTTTCTTTCTTTTTCTTTTTTTTTTTTTATTGTTGGGGATTCATTGAGGGTACAAGAAACCAGAATACACTGATTGCATTTGTTAGGTAAAGTCCCTCTTACAATCATGTTTTGCCCTCAAAAGGTGTGGCGCACACCAAGACCCCACCCCCCTCACTCCTTCCCTCTCTCTGCTCTTCCTTTCCCTACCCCTCCCTCATTCTGGGAGAGCATTTTCAACAGTGATTGAGAAGCACAACAATCATGGAACATATATACAAAAAAATAGTCTAAACAGCTGGGTAGATGATGACTGTTTTCTTCTCTCATTTTTTCTTTTGTTTTTCTTAATGACCTATACACTGTAAATCAGCTCTATTATTAACTATCTTTACACTGATTCCAGATAAAGTCTATAAGCTAATCTGTAGAAAGTGGTGAGATTAAATGATTAAGTTGTCTTCTGGCTCTAAAGTCCTATCATCCTACTAGTTGTCATTATATATGTTCAAATACATAAATTGTGTTTATCCATTTTATATACCTACATACACAGGGTGCCCATGAAGTTCATGTGCGATTTACAATAGTGTGCAATTTTAAATTGCACATAAACTTATGGCCACTCTGTACATATTCTGTAAATACATGAACATACATTTACATTCTGTAAATATAATTACATGCAATGAATAGTCATATGTTAAGTTTAATGGAATAAATTCTTAAAAATTGTCTTCTTTTTCAAAACTATAATCAGCTGCTCTAGTTGTCATTTCTTTTAACTTTAGAATCCAATCTATTGTAACTATACTGACTCATATACATGAAGATATCAATGAAAATATAATGAATCTCATCACATTCTCATGTTTCATCATTGATAAAGATGAAACTTTTTAAAATTTGACGTCTGTGCTTTACATTTGCAAATTTAAGGCAAATGTACAAATTTTGGGACAAGAGGACAAATTGAAGTGCTTATACAAAATGTCTAAATATTTAAAAGTCACAAACCAAACTAACAAATGATTAAGTAAAATGTGTTCTAGTCTCTAACCTTCATAGATGTTATTCTCATAATGGCTTGGGAATTTTAAATTCAGAATTCTTATACTCTTTGGAGTTCAAAGCCAGAGTGTGGGGACATGAGGAGAACTGTGTCCAGTCCCAAGCCCTAAGCCTCTCTAAAGAGAGGGAAACTTCCTTTCTCTCCCACGCCTTCCTCTCTCCTTCAATTTTATATGGTTCAGTCTCTAGCTTTATAAGACTCAAGTTATTGGATGCCCACAGGACCAGATTTCATCCATATTCCTCTAGCCATTTCCCTGCTTTCTGTTCCAATTTGTTCTTGTGTGCACCGGTGGTCTGGTTCACCTTCAGAATAGACCTGGGAAAGTCAGCTGACAGTCTTTAAAATCAACCCAAGTCATTGAGCCAGGGTCCTTAGTTCCCAAAGTATAGTCTAAGGTTAGAGCAGGGTTTGGGGAGAGCGTACATGGGAATGTGTCCCCTTAGACTCATGGATTCCCAACCCCATGAATACAGTCAGAGAAGAGCTCTTTAAAGCAAGGGCCCCCAGGCAAGAGCTTTCTTTCTTTCTTTCTTTCTTTCTTTCTTTCTTTCTTTCTTTCTTTCTTTCTTTCTTTCTTTCTTTCTTTCTTTCTTTCTTTTTTTATTAAATCATAGCTGTGTACATTAATGCAATCATGGGGTACAATGTGCTGGTTTTATATACAATTTGAAATGTTTTCATGAAACTGATTAACATAGCCTTCATGGCATTTTCTTAGTTATTGTGTTCAGACGTTTATATTCTGCATTTAGTAAGTTTCACCTGTACCCTTCTAAGATGCACCGTAGGTATGGTTCCACCAATTACCCCCACTACCCATCCTCCCCGCTCCCCTCTCCTCCCTCTCCCCTTTACCCTTCTTCTTGGGCTATAATTGGGTTATAGCTTTCATAAAAATAGACCTGCCATTCGATCCTACAATTCTCTACTAGGTATATATCTGGAAGACCAAAAACCACATCATAACAAAGATATTTGTACCAGAATATTTACTGCAGCCCAATTCATAATTGCTAAGTCATGGAAGCAGTCCGAGTGCCCATCGACCCATGAATAGATTAATCAATTGTGGTATGTGTATACCATGGAATATTATGCAGCCTTTAAAAAGAAGAAATTTTCCTCCTGTTCACTTTTAAAAGAACTTAAAAAAATTAAGACAGTTTATATTTACAGAAAAAATTGTGACAACAGTATACAAATTTTCTTATACTTAAACTTAGTTGCCCCTGTGATTAAGAGCTTCTGATAAGATAATGTATTTTTCACAATTAAAAGCCAACATTCTCGTAAGATTTACCTTTATTAATTCAGAGATGTGTTTATAGAATTTTAGTTCTCAAATATGTCTTGATGACTTCCCCACTGAAAGCAATTCTAAATTATGTAGCTTGGAATAAAGGGGTTTCCCAAATCTGGTTCTAACTTTTCTCCATCTTCTATTAACCACAAAAGATTAGCTCGAATGTTGCTTCCTCTATAAAGACTCCCTTTTATGCTCAGTCAAGGTCAGTTCTTTGCCCTTGTCCATTATCTTAACACTTGACTATTTCTCTCTTAAAGCATAATGTATATCGCTTTAATAAGTGGACATAAAATTATTTGGTATTTAACAATGAATAATTCATTTTTTAGTTTTTTATGTGTTTATGTTTTGTTTTGTTTTTTTCTGAAACAGTACCTTCTTTCAGGAGTGCATAGTATCAGTAAATGAAGTCCAGTGCTTGCACAATACAATCAGTGTGTATGAAACATATTTGGAAGAGCTGAATGGTTAAATCTAGCTTAGACTATACTATCAAAAATATTTTCAATATAGCTGCAGAACTTTTTCCAAAACCATTGAATTTAGTTATTTTACCCTCTTTATTTTTTGAATAGATAGGTTAGAAACATATTTTTATTCAAAGACTTCTCCTAAAAGATTCAAACTATTTGACTTGAAGGGTTATAGGTTGAATAAAATACAATAATCGGCTCAAAGCATAAAATAAGGTTTATTTTTATGACTGAAAAGGAATAAAAATGGCCAATTCTTTTTGATAAGTTAGATAATTTGAAAATTAAATTATCTGATTTGAGGATCATATTTAATGAAAAATACGCATAATTCTTCTCAACTTTTTCATCTTATAAGGCTTTCTCCATAAATACCATCAACACATAATATTCAGTTATATGGGAAACACGTCAAAGATAAAACATGACATGAGGCATTTAAAGCCTTGATGTAAAATTATAAAGTTCTATATTTAACATGGCTGTAATTGCATTTTTTATGAAATTGTTTAAATATGGCCATAAGAAAACAATGGTCATTGTATAAAATCTTGAGTGTATGTAACGTCAACTCCATTGCTTATCTTAAGATCTTATACAGAATAATCTAGGCATAGATGTATTTGGTATAAGAGACAATTGAAAAGAGCATTTTATTCTTATTTGTTTACTTATCATGTAAAGCTTAGTTAAATATCAAAGGTTAGATTCTCTGGGGAACAGACTCTGAAAAAGTTTTGCGTGCAGGAATCCTATTGCTGGTGACCCTCCCAACACCTGCCGGGGAGTGAAGGAGGCAGAAATGGACAATCGCAGTAGAAGAATTGTGATATGACACAAAGGCCTCAGCTGTTGGGGCTAGAGCTCTGTTACTGGCCTCTGCACAAGGAAAGGAGACTTTCAGGTGGGTGGTGGGATCTTCGTTATCTGTGTGTGAGAGAGTGTGTCAGGGATCCAAAGGATAGTATTTCTGAATGAGTTTTTCCATTGTTATTCCATCTGAAACAAATGTATTATCTTATTTTCTGACATGATGTTCTCCCAAATCTTAACTGCACAGTAGTGGAAACTAAGTCATTGAGTGCTGAGTCTGCTTCATCAGCCTTTGGGACATTTAGTTGCTTTGCAAAAAACTACCATGACTGTTCTGATTGATAAAGAAATTCTGTAAGTTCTGTTGATACAGAACTTTTGATTGATTGATCAGAATTGATACAGAAATTCTGTAACTCAATCTTCTCATTCAATAATCTCTTTAAAAGGCAGCAATACAGTCCTGAGTTGAAACAAGAACTTAGTGTCTGTTATACCAGTGAAACGTCATAGTTATTATTATAATATTTGGTGTCCAGTACAACTGTTTTTCTAATGCTTTGGTTTATTGGCTATGTCACAGGGCCCATGCGCTAAAGTCAACTGAAATTTAAATCTCTTTCAAACAAAGGTACGTTGCCAGCACCTTCAGCCAGAGTGTAAGAAAACAGTCCAGCATGGAACAGACCGGAGAACGCCTTTCCTGTCTTATTTACAGCAGACCATAATCAAAGATAATAAAAATAACCATTTGAGGCAACCAAATAAGAAGTAAACAATAACACAAACATCTTTGCCACAGTAATTTAATAATTAGCATGGGAAAAATGTTCAACACCTAACATATGCCATTTAGTGCTCTCATTAGAAATGAATTTCACTCCCTTATGAATGCAGACATTAACTCCGAACACATCCAGCTGAGCTATGATACGTGATTCTCATTTTACCCTCATAGATTTCTTTCTTTTTTAGTGTTCACTGATATTATGAGGCTATCCTTTTTTAAAATAATATATTCCTAATTTTTAACCACCAAAATAAGTTAAGAATATTGTAGTTTTCTATGAAATGATCATCAAACAATGATATTTTCTTAGAATTCATAGGATTAGTCACGTTTTTTTCTGTACTTGGCAGAGAAATAATAAAAATTTCTGATTCCCAGCTATCCTGCAGCATTACTGGCCCTTCATAATGCAGAACTCCTTGTACACAGAACAGACTACAGTGAACAGTCATAGACAGGCAGGAATTATAAAGAAGTAAAGTGGAACTGATGTTACAGGAAATTCGAAGGTCAAAGGCCTATTCTTCCATTATGAGTGTGTTCAGGAGAAATAATGCTGTTAGTCCTCCCCTGGGCCCGATGTGTTACTTGACAATGGGTCCATCAGTATCCGAAGTCTACTAACACCTGCAAGCTTCTATCTAACATGTCACCTTTCGTAATTTTAACATGGTGATGTACCACATGGTTCATTTGTCTCCTTAAAAAGAAAACACACCATTATAAGATGAAAAACCTAGATTTATAAAATCTCTGCAGATAACATTTGTACCTCAGTAATTTTTTTCTGATGTGCTGAGGAATTTTCACCTTGGCATTTCAAAGTCTATAAAATTGCTTCTGTGCTTCCCCTTTTTGTCCAAGAGATCCCGATGATTTGGGAAGGATAACTATTTAAACATAAACAGAAAAGTACAAAACAGTGAGTTCCCTTAAAACATTCATTAAACCTTGTATAGTGCCCTTAAATTCATATATGTATTGAAGAAACACATGAGTTGTGACAGTTAAGTTCACAAACTCATCCTAGAAAAAGTGCTACGTACCTCATTGTGGAATATCACTACCAGCACCTTCAAGGTACTTCCCTGGGAAGCTATGCATCGGCACCAGTGCCTAATTCAAACTGTAAAGACAACTTAAATGAAACACAACTATAGCCTAGGATGATGGAGGGAAGGGTAGGGAGAGGGAAAGGGAGGGGGAGGGGTTGATGGAGGGTCAGTAGGGAGACCACACCTAGGGAGCATTTTGCAAGTACAAGTTGGATCCATCAGGTGTAGAACACAAATGTCTTAATGCTGTAATTGGGTAAACGAGGTGAAAGCTATGTCGATTAGTAGCATGTAAGCACTCCAATTTGTACAAATAATCAACACAACGAATCCCATAATGGCATAAATGTATGTCTGATCTATGTACAAATGACTCAATAAAAAATAAATTAAAATGGAAAAAAATAAAAGAAATTTAGAAGTACAAAAGAAAAGATAACTTATCAAGAAATCTCTTTTACACACAAAAAACCCTGACATTTTTATTTCAGTAAAAATATAGTACAATAAATATAAAACTAGTATTTTAGTTCTCATCACAACTACAGCTACCTAAAAAAATGATGCTTTTAAAAAATAAATTGGTCATGGGCACTTAATTTTCATCCAAGGCTAGCGTGTCAGTTCTGTGCTGTGCCCGTATTTGTTAACCTCATTGAGCCATGGATTTCGTCTGAAAACAAAATAAATACATCAATCTCACAGAATTGTAAAGATAAAATAAATTGATGTATGTAAACTGCTAAAAAAGTTGTAGATCCATAGAAGAATTCTACAAAAGGTTGTCTTGTGTGTGTTATGTGGTTCATGTGCACTCAGAATCCTGTGTCTCTGGGCGTCTCCCTCTTGAATTTCGGTGGGGAGGGAATTTCAGTGGGCTCTCCCCTGTGGGGGTCCCTTACTCCGCATAGCTCTCTCCTGAATTTTGGTGGGGAGGGAATTTCAGTGGGCTCTCCCTTGTGGGGGTCCCTTCCTAGCTTCAGAGCTTTATCCTCAGTATTCCATAGATATTCCAGGCTTCTGACACTTCAGATGAGAACCCTGTTACCACACTAATGTTCTCCTTAGCATGTAGTATGTTCTTCCTAAGATTATCTGCAGAATTTTATCCTTTGAAATTTAGAAATTTGAGAACATGTAGGAATCATCATGGTATGTCATGGTGATTTTCCATCAGTCTATCCTAAAATATTTGAATTCTTTGAATTTGAAATCATGCTCAGAAAATCATGTTATTGATTTAATTCTTCTTTTCTCCTCTATTAGTCCCTTTCATACCTCTGGGCTTCTTATAATTGACATACAATATCTTATGAATTTATCATCATGTCTGAGTTTTCTCTTGTAATTTTCCCCGAGTTTAGAGATACATTAATTTGCACCTAAATAGTCGCCACTGAGGAGACACATCTACTGATTTTGTGTTTTAAATTAAAAAAGTTATAACTTTTTTAAACATTATGCTTAGATCTCAAGTACTTTTCTTACATTGCTAAATTTTGAAATTAGTTTTTAAGTCACATTTCTTCAAGAATCTCTCATTCTTTTTGTGGACTTCTAACTGCTCTTCTGCCTGGGTTCTGGGTTCCCTCTGATGTGTCGTTAGGTAACTTTTGTATGTTTGCGGTGACCGGTGTAAATATTGGGTCACGCAACCGCAGTCTTACATGTGAATGGAAATGAAGCTTGTGTTAGTCCAGGTGCCCCGGGAGCAGATGCCGAGATCAATCCCCACACGTGCAAGAGAATTACCAGAGGACTTTGCTTGGAGGGAAGACGCGTAGCAGCCAGAGGAGGGTGGTGCAGCAGACTGAGCAGGACACAGATGTGGCCCCGTGAAGGACATCAAGAAGAGAGGAAGATTGGGGGGACGAGACTAGAAGGCTGAAGAGGACGATGCAAACTCCTCCGGCCAAAGTATCCCTGCCCCCAGGAACCAGGCTGCCTTAGGGTCCCTGCTGCACTTGGTCTGGGGCTGGAGCGGCCTATGGGAGTCGACCTTCATGGAGTTGAACTTCAGAGCACCCGAGCTGGAGCCACTGCTCACATGTGATTCCCAAAGTACAATATCTGGGAAGTACATTTTCACTGCCTCCACAGACTCCTTTCCAACCAAAATTTTACTCCCAACTAGCCTTTCCGAGGCCGTCCTCCCCGGTCTTCTCGAACACTCAGTTGCCTGTTCGTGTTCTCCTAGACCTCTGGGGATCCGGAGAGCAATGGCCGAAGTCAGCTGTGCAGGTTGTGGGGCCCTGGACGACAGGCTGCTGCAGCACCTGCTTGCAGAAGAGAAGCGGAGGTCGGATTGATGGATAGTGAGAAGAGAGATGTATTCCTGTTATCTTCTTGGAATTTCTTGTGCCTTAAGCATGACTTTCTTTCTGTCTTATTGAAATATGAAATTCTTAGCAAGGCATGGTGGCTCACACCTGTAATCCTAGCACTGTGGGAGCCTGAAGTGGGAGGATCCTTTGAGCTCAGGACTTGGAGACCCACCTGAGCAAAAGCAAGACCTGTCTCTACTAAAAATAGCAGAAAAGAAAAAAATAGCTAGGCATTTCGGGGGGCACCTGTAGTCCCAGCTATGTGGGCAGCTGAGGATTGCTTGAGCCTGAGAGTTTGAGGTTGCTGGGAGCTATGATACCACCGCACTCTACCCAGGATGACAGAGTGACACTCTTTAAACAAACAAACAAACAAATAAATAAAATATACATTTTTTTATGATTGTGTCTTTGCTTATTAACTTGCTAACATATATTATAATGCCTTTAAATCAATGCTGTTGAAGGAAAAATTAGTTTTTTAGAGGATGTAATTACTGTTCAGGTTTACTAAACATATATCTAGTAGCTTTATTTTGATGCTTCTGTTTTGTTCTGTTTTTTGGTTCAATCAGTAACTATATTCCATCTTGTTCCATAATTTGATAGTACAGAAAATATTGTCCACACACTGCAGAATATTTTAGTATTTAAGAGGGCATCAAAATAAATTTATATGTAATTTTTGAATTGTAAGATAAATTTTCACATTAATCAGAGAAAAGATTTACTATTGTTTTTAAAAAGTCTATCATTAAAATCACCCAATTTCACTTTTTAAATAAATTTTCCACAATTGATAACATTATATTAGATAATAATTATAATCCCAGTCAGCTCTGGGAAAGTTCACTTATATAAAAATTAATTATTCCAAATTAGAGTCAGGTACGTTAGATAAGAACGAAGCTTTGAGTGACTTCTACTTTGCCATGTGAAAATAGCAAACTAGTAATTCTGGGCAAATTATTCATAATAGTCTGATAAACAGGAACATGAAAAAAAATCTCAAAATAGTTTAAACTTCTAGACTTATTCTGAAAATACCATGATTGTGTTTTGTCTCATTTTTTTCTCTATGAAAATAGCATTGACTGCCATCCTTCTCTGTGTTTTAACGTGCTCTGAAAGAACAAAATTTTGCCTGTGATCTTCACAAGGTCTCAGCTCCTACATACTCTTCACCATGACTCTCGCTAAAGGACAGTTCTCCAGCCTGGACTGCTAACCCACAAGAACAATTCCTCTCTCCCCAAAGAGTTGTATTTGAACAACTGTTCCAGAAACTAGCCACACTTGGGCTCACTCCTCTTGCTACAGCTCTGGAAAGACTCCACCGTTTTTCCAAAAGTAACACAATCCTTTGGAGCAGAGGTCAGGCGGACACGTGAGTCCTGGTGATCTGGTTGGTTTTCTTTTACAGATTTTAGTGGTGTGACCGGGAAAGGGAAAAGAATTCAAGGTTTTGTCCCTCCTTGGCGTCCAGTTTGACAAGGGTAGAGTCCAGTGTATGGACAGCTATGTCAGGCTCCCAGCACATTCTCCTCTCTTGCCACATGGTTTTATTGTTTTTCTGCTGTCTTTGTTGAAAACATTTAATTCAGTTTGTTTCCTCACTCAGGAATCTGACCACTGAGGTTAAATTGTAGTTCTGCAATTTTTGAAGTCCGGATTCTCTGTGTTTTTATTGCTCCCAACATTGGATTTGACCAATAGGAAGTCTACCAAAGGACCTCCAAATATTTGTCTTTGTAATTTGTATAACTATTATGAGATCACACCAGATATTTGACGTTCTGGCAGGATCTATTTTACATTACATTTTTATTTTGTAATAACTGTAGATTTATATGTATTCATGAAAAATAACTTAGAGAAGTATGGTTTCCCCTTCATTCACTTTTTCCCAAAGGTAATATCTCCTAAAATTATACCACAATATCAAAACCGTAATATTTATACTGAAACAATCCATTTATTATATTGATATTTCTCTACTTTTACTTATTTTCACTTGTGTGTGGATATAGCTCTATACAATTTTACTGTATGTATTAATTAGTTTATCTACCACCACAGTGAAGAAAAGGAGAAGTTTTATTACAAAGATTTCCCTTATAATCCCACCAATCTTCCCAAAGCCTTCCCAGTTGCTCACTCCTGACAAACATCAATTTCTTCACCATTTCCAAAACGGTGCCCTTTCAAAAATGTTATATGAATGGAGTTACATGGTATGTAACCTTTCTAGACTGGCTTTTTTTGCTCGCCCTATATCCCTGGAGATTCAAGTCGTTCCGAATTCCTTTTAATTTTTGAGCAGTAAGCCATGGTATGAGTGTACCACAGTCTGTTAATTTGCCAGCTAAAGACATCTGAGTTGTTTCCACTTTTTGTTAATGTTACAAGAAAAAAAAGCTGGCATAAATATTTGTGTACAAGTTTATTGTGAAGGTAGGTTTTTATTTTTCTGGGAAAAATGCTTCAAGAAATCCTGTGATAATTACATTTTTGCTTTTAATGGAGTGGCCAACTAGTTTCCACAGTGGCTGTAACAGTTTTTATTTCTACTGGAAAACTGTGAGTGTCCACACCCTTGCTAGGATCTGGTTTTGCTGCATACATATATTTTAGCCATTGTAATAGGTATATAGTAATTTCTCACTGTGAAATTAATTTGTATTTATATAAAAGTTGACAATATTGATTTCATTTAAGTGCCATCTCTGTATCTTCTTCAGTGAAATAATGATCCATATATTTTGCTCATTTATTAATTGTATTGTTTTAATTTTTATTATCCTATTTTGAAATTCTTTGCATATGCCAAATATTAAGCCACTGATGGGCACCTAGTGTGCAAATGCTGTCTCCCAATGTTTCACTTGTATTTTCATTCTTCCAAGTGATGGGTCTTTCACAGAGCAAAAGTTTTTACTTTTGAAAAAGTTTAATTTAATAATTTTTTCATTTTATAGATCAAGATTTGTGTGTATGTGTGTTAAGTCTAAGAATTATTTTATTTTTTGAGACAGAGTCTCACTTGTTGCCCTTGGTAGAGTGCCCTGGCGTCACAGTTCACAGCAACCTCACACTCTTGCACTTATGTGATTCTCTTGCCTCAACCTCCCGAGTAGCTGGGACTAAAGGCACTGCCACAAATGCCCGGCTATTTTCAGAGATGAGGTCTTGCTCTGGCTCAGGTTGGTCTCGAAACTGTGAGCACCTCAGCCTTCCAGAGTGTTAGGATTATAGGCATGAGCTACCATGCCAAGCCTAATTATAAGAATTCTTTGCCAGAAGGTAGATTCCAAAGCCTTTCTCCTAAACCTCTTTTCTAAAAGTTTTGTAATTTTACATTTAAATATGTGACCCATTTTGAGTGCATTGTTGCCCAGGGTACAACAGGTAACACTTGTGTGTGTTGGGGCGGGGTGTGGGGTGAGGAGGCTGAAATGTACAATGGCTTCAGGAACATTTGTTCTTTTCTCCATTAGTTTATTTTATGACATTTGTCAAAAATCAGCAAATCTTTGTGTCTAATTCTGGCTTTCTCTTTCATTCTATTGATATATGTGTCTATTTATATCTCTCTTCCCCTACCATGGAGTATTAATCACTGTAACTATAAAATTAGCCTTTAAAAGGGCAGAATGTTTTCTATCCCATATTATACTTTTATTTCTAAATTGTTTTAGTATTCTGGTTATTTTACTTCTTCATATAAATTCTAGAATAATCTTGGTCATAACAATAAAAATCTAAGTGGAATTTGAATTAAATATCATAAATTGATTGCGGAAAACTGACATTTTTGTTAAGTTTTTTATTCTTTCCATGAATAATGTGTCAATTAATATGTATTTTCTTTTATCCGTTTTATAAATTTTGTTCAAAATATTTCCCTCTGTCTTCTTATGAGAGTTATTAATGTGTATTTTTCCCTTTTCTGTGTTCTCTTTTTTCCTATTATTGTTATCAGAGCCATACTAATTTTATACAATGAATTTAGAGGTGTTACTCTCTCTTTTATGGGGAAAATAGATTATGTAGAATTAGAAATATTTCTTTTATATACACTTGGAAGATTTCTTCTGTAAAACCACCGGACACTACAATCATCTTTTTTAGGGGGAGTTTTCTAATTATGAATTCAGACTTTTCAAAAATCTACTCAAAACAGTTATTCATTTTGGCTGACTTGTGGCAGTTTCTGTCTTTCAGGAATTGGTCCATTTCATCTAAAATGTCAAGCTTATATATGTACAGTTGTTTGTAGTGTTCCCTTACTATTATATTTATGCCTTCAGGGTCTGTAGCAAGATCCATTACATTATTCCTGATACTAGTAATTTATGCTTTCTCTCTCTTTTTTTTCATTGTAATCTTGCCTGGAGTTTCTCAATGGTGTTTTTTTAAGTGGTTCCAGTGAAGCCACACTCAAGAAATTATTGATAGTCACTGGAAAGACAAAAGTCTCAAGCAGCCCTTCACCTGTCATCAACAACACTCAGAGACTAGTCTATGTGAGTTGCAGAGATCTGGAGTTTTGAACAAAATGGTGATGATCAAACAATGAAACTCAACCGGGTACCCTGTTGGCCAAGATAAAGGACTCTGGCAAGCATGGAAAGAATAAAAAATTTCTACTGCCATACTCACATAAACTTAGCCCTGTGCTGTCTGTCTGTACACTCTTATAAAACTCAAGTTGCCTAACTCATGGCTGATAAGCCACAAGACAATTCTTCCCTCATCTAAGAACCATTTTTATGAGTGAGTGTACCATTCCACCTGGCCACTCTTGCTCTACCTACATACTGCCTTTCTTTTTAATGGTAGAACACCTTTCACGGTGCCTTTGTGCTGAAAATTATGAAGAAAGGGTAACATCTGATGATTCTTCATTAAGTTTCCTTCCATTGTACTAGGAAGGTACTGCTTCAACATGAAAGCTCTTTTTAGCCTTAAAGAGGTAATTGAACACTTTAGTCCTTAATCACATCTATAAGATGGTTATATTTTAATTATATATACTTATTTTTTAATTAGTAATTTGTCATATTAATTACACCAAATATTATTCTAGTCTATTTATTTAATATACTTATAGAAGGTGGTCATAAATTCCTTGTGCGATTTAAAATAATGTGCCATTTAAAATGTATTATTATATTTTATAGTTCATAGACTTAAGATGATTGAGTAAGGTGATATAGTGTGACTGTTGCACATCAGCACAACATTACATAAACTGTGGGAGGATAAGATTTTACCCTCTGACCATGTTCTCAGGTTAATGAGCACGAATACCTTTTCACTCGCCTAACATCTATAGTAAATGAGAATAACGCACATTCTTTTGCTAAGGAAGAGGAAAGAGACAAGAAAGTCCTTTTGACATTCAAGGCACCTGCTTTATAGTAGCAGGTAGTCAATTTTGGACGTACAACAGTTTGCCCGAATGCCCATAAATATGATCATAAGTACTTTTGCATATTTGCATTAATAAAGAAAAAAGTCATTAGGATATATGGCTAGTTAATATTTGACTTGCTATATAAGAAAAAGGAGGGAAGAAAGAAAAAAGAGAAAAAGAGAAAGAGAAAAATGATAACCATAAACAATAACTAGTTGTCTTGAGAGCTTGCTACATGCTGGGTATTTTGTCGAGCATCTGACCTACATTAACTCCACATAATGTACCTACAAGGTAGGCACTGTTATTCACTGGAATTTAAATAGTAGCTGACTAAGACGGGAATACATTCTATCATACAGAAAACACACAGCTAAAAGCTAGTAGCTTTGAAATTTAAAACTGAGAAATCTACCTTTAGAGTAAGTTAGACAGTAGTCCAAAGAAGTAATATATATTTGGGAAGGGTCCTGGTTCCCTGAACCCAGTTGACCTGGTTCAATTACTTGGCCACACTAGGAGGTTGAACTGAGGCACAGTGGGAATCAAAAGCAAAGGTGGGTAGAAGCTGAAAATAAAGCTGGAGCACATAGGCAGTGTGATCAGAAAACAAAAGCAACCTGCACACGGTCCAGTGTGATGAGGAGAAATTCTGTTTAAGAACAAAGAGAAAGTTTAGAGCACTTCCAGAGAGAGTTGGAAGTCGGTTCCTCTCAGGAAGGGGAAGAGGTGAGAGTGGGAGACAGGATGGCTGTGCGGAGGTGGACGTCCCCTCTTCTCTCCCTTTACAATTGGTTGCAACTCTTTCCTGGGCTCTCTGCACCTCTAGGCATCATTGCCCTTTTCTATTGGTCATCGATTGCTGTCTCTTTCTATTGGTGGTTACCCAGATTACATCCTATGTCATTCTCTCCCTGTATTTGGTTAAGGTGCTGAGAGTCAACTGTCCCTATACTCCATACCTCCTTGTTCAGAAGACCAGGCTTTCCTTCCAGTCCCCTTGACACCCTTTTTTGTGTCTCTTCTCAATAGTAAAGTGTTAAATTATTTACCTTTATGTAATTTTTCCTAAGACTGGTACAAGTGCAGAAATTTGCCTTTCTCCATTATCCCGTGTGCATATCCTATCCAGGTCCCAATTATAGCATCATATTGAAGAAAAAACTTTGTGAAAATAATTGACTAGCAACTAATGACAGACACGTAGCAAGAAAAGAAGGCCTGTAGAAAACATCCTCAAGGAAGACATGATCAAGAGACAACAAAAACGAAATAACAGGTTATTAGAAATGAAATACTATGCCTGTAAAGAATTTGCAAGTTCTTTTTTCCAGATCTACAGGAAGAAAAAGGGGGACAAAGTGAAAATCAACAGCTTCTCTTTTACTCATCAGAGAACGAAGGCTGCACAGAATCTGCCCCCAAATAATCCAGAGCATCAGGTAGAGCCAGTGCTAAGAGCTACCTGTGCAGAGCAGAGCTGCTACAGCAGCAGTGAATTGAGAAGAAAACATCAATAGCAAATTGACAAATTTCTGGAAGTGTGGACTAGCTTAAGGGTGAGAAATAAGTAAAGGAAATAAAAACCTCACCACATGCCCCTACACTTTATGCAAAGGGAAAGGCCAAGCTTGCAGGCAGAGCCCTGCAATACCTCCTTGCAAAGGAATAGCTGTTGCTAACATCAGACATCAGCCAGCTCCCCAAGAGGCTTCTCCAGGCCCCGCACATCATTCCACCAGGGAAGCTCCTTGCTGGCCTCTCCTAACCAAGAATATGTGAATTGTGACTTTGGGTCTGCAGGCTACGTCTAGCTTAGAACTAAGTAAAGTTTGTTCAATTCCACACAAATGATATTGATTAACACTTTATCTTCCCAGGTATAGAACAGAGACAAGATGAGATCAAACATTCTTCTACTATGAAAGGGTGTGTACATAATTGATTCTTCCTCCCTGTTCCCCTTGTAACATTCACCTTACCTTATGTAAAATGTACATTTCCCGGGCCTCAAAAGAGGGTAAACTTTCGCTTTGCCTTTTTTCTTTCTGTATGCCCTCTCCCTTTAAAACTTGAGTACTCAGATTCCACTTTGGTAAAAATAGTCACAGATACATCTGTGGGTTATATTTAAGGTGCAAGGAGAGACTTGCCCTTTTTCCCCAAAAGTTCGCTGAAAGATCAACTCATGATTAAAGCAGATTAATAAGAGAAATGTTTATTTGCAAATACCATATGCATGGGGAGAATCATAAGAGTGATTATCTAATATCTCAGTGACGGCATCTTTACACCTGCCTTTCAGAAGTGAAGGGTGAGAACGAGGGGTAGAGAGGCAGCAAGGGAGCGCTAGGGGTCAGGGGAGCAGACCGGCTTGTAAATTGACCTGAGAGGCGATGCCTGGGTTTTGGACGGTTTGAGCCAGGGCTGCAGGCATTCTGGATCTTCTTTCCTGCAGGTTACTGAGACATCAGGAAGAGGAGAGGAGGCCAGTTGACCCCATTGGATCTTTTGATCCAGGCAGTCCAGTTTATGTGCACAGAGGTCAAGCCACTTCCAAATGTTTTTGCGTCTTAATTCAAAGTGTTCTTTATATCAAGTAGTCATATTTTGGGGTGAAATTTCTTTAGTTCCTTCATACTTCTCCTAGGCATGTTCTCGAACTTAGGCGTAATAAACCTCCATTAACTGAGATGTTTGTCTCACTCGCTGCTTTGGGGTCGTCAGCTGGTAGTCATAGTCTTAGAGGGGATCAGGTTCTCATGACAAGGACCCGAGATACATTTCCTAATGGGTCTGGTAGGACAAGGGAAGAGTAACTGCCGCGAAGTCCTGGAGAGCATTCACATAATCAACACGGGATCCGGAGGGGGAGCCTTTCACAGAAGCTTTGCCCAACTGGAGAAAAGACATGACTTTCCCTTTGTATCTACCAGGCTTCCACCTCACTTAAGAAGATAATCAAATCAAAAAGCAATGAAGAAATCATTATATCTGGGGAAACACTTTTGAAGGTCAAACTTCTGAGACCCAGGCCCAACATAAGACTGAGATTGAATCATGAGATTATAAACACGGTCCCGCCCTGACACTTGACCATCACACCACCAGAGATCCAGTTTAACAACAATGCATTACTCCTGAAAGAGCTGCGGGAGCCAGCTGTCTCGGAGGACAAATTTCTGGTGACTCCAAAGTAAATTGGGGAAAGTGTCAGGGGTCTCTGAGACCCGTGAGCTGTCCATCAGACTTTGTCCAGTCACTCAGCAGAACCAGAAAGTTCAGCCAAGTTAAAGTGAAAGTAATGTATGTGGGAGGCAGAAACATCAGTCAAGACTCCACTGCAGTAGAAGAGAAGCAAAGTTTATTTAAAGCAAAGGAAAAAAGTACCTTTTATTTAAAGTAAATCATAAGCATAGACCTCTCTAGAGAGATTGGAAGAGAGTCCCGCTGGTGAGTGAGAGGAGACTCCACACAAAGGCAGTGCACGCGTCTAAGTCTCTTATCTTAGTCCCCTGCGATTATCCAGAAGACTCTCACTGCCAACCCTAGATGCTCAGGCATTCTCGCCACTTCTCATTGCTCATGGATTACCTTGAAGGGGGATCTCTGAAAAGCAGGAAGCAGCCCTGATGGAAACGGTTAAAAAGTAACAGAACAGAACGTAAAAAAGGTAAGCAAGAGGAAACTGGATTGTAGCATAGTGAGGATCGTACCTAAAGGGTGGCAGGTGGACCACAGGTCAGAGGGGCAGGTACTGACCACTCCACGGGGAGCAGTAAACAAATTGTGTATAAAATCAGCACGTTGTACCCCATAAATGCATTCATGCACACAGTTTTGATTTAATTTAAAAAAAATCGTTAACAAGAAAAAAGATGAAAATTGGAGATAAAGCTTGTCGCAAATGATGAATGTAGGTTACCGGATTTATGAGAAGTAAGAGATTGAGCAAGGGGCGGTGAACTAATTCTGCCACCGCTCTAACTGTTGGGCTTTGTCTTGACTTTCTAGCACTTTCCTTGATCTTTCAATAAACTCTGAGTGTGTGAACATTGTGTGCAGTTCCATTTCATCCTGGTTGTCCTGTTTCCTGGGAAGAGCATTCCCAGCGGAGAGACTCTGGCCAGGGTCCTCCCCGGTGTGTGTTAAAGGGTCTTCTCCGAAGGCAGGTGGCCGGCAGCACCGGGGCAACAGAGGCTTTCCCTGTGCTGCTTTCCTCGGGGAGGGGGTTGCTCCTGTTCCAAGGAGTGGTCTTAAAGGAGGGTTTATTCCTAAATGAGAGTTCATTCCTAAATAAGGGTGTATTTCTAAATGGAGGGGGTTCATTTCTAAGCAGGGGTTTATTCCTAAATGAGGGTTTTACTCCTAAACAGGGGTTCATTCCTAAACGGGGGTTTATTCCTAAACAGGAGTTTTTTCCTAAATGAGGGTTTATTCCTTAAAGGGGGTTTATTCCTAAATGGGGTTTTTTTCCTAAATGAGGCTTTATTTCTGACCCGGGGTGTATTCCTAGATGGGGGTATATCCCACCTGAGCTAGTCTGTTTGGTGTTTGCTGCTGGTGTCTTTCGGTTCTTTTTCTGCCCGCCCACAAACCTGCAATTTAAAGTTCCAGCACACTTCTGACCTCAGTTGCTGCATACGCTTATTTTTCTTTTCTTTTGGGCCATAACTGTTCCCTGCTATTTTCCTGACATTTGTATGGTAGTGTCTCTAGTCTTGTGATGTTTGTGACCTTTGCTGTGTGCACTGTTTTGTGACTGTGACCATTACTCCACTTTATGTCACAAGCTAAACACTGCATTTTGTGACAAACAGGTCACACTCCATCAATTGACTCACAAGGTTTCCAAAACTCATTTGCTGGTCGGTGCCTGTGACTCAGTGGATAGGGTGCCGGCCCCATATACCAAGGGTGGTGGGTTCGAACCCTGTCCCAGCCAAACTGCAACAAAACATCGCTGGGCATTGTGACAGGCGCCTGTAGTCCCAGCTACTCGGGAGGCTGAGGCAAGAGAATCGCCTAAGCCCAAGAGCTGGAGGTTGCTGTGAGTGATGCCACAGCACTCTACCGAGGGTGACAAAGTGAGACTCTGTCTCTAAAAAAATTAAAAAAAGAAAGAAAAACTCATTTGCTACTGGGCCCTTTTTGACTTTCCTAGCCAGGAGACCAGACTTTTCTCCTACTTCCCTGTACCACCTTTTTATCTCTAATCAATTATTTACAGAGAAAAGACAAAAATTGTAATAGACTTGTGGTCAGAAACTAAGCAAGAAGAGAGTCCAGGAAAATATTTAAAGTGTTGAAAGATAAAAAAAAGCCCCTATAATTCTATACTGAGAAAAATAATCATTCGAATGGGAAAGACAAATAAAAGACTGGCAGAAAAAATAAAATCTGAGGAGATTCATTACTAGCCTGCTGGCTCTGAAACAAATATTAAGAGAATTTTAAAATATTGTGTTTAGGGATCTTAATGCACCAAAGCTCCAGGCTTGCAGGGGCCCCGTGAAAGCCACTTTTTCTTTCCAGCTTGGAGAACAAGTCAAATTGTTAAAAACGAATGCAGCGAACATTTTTTTTGTTGTTCCTAAACAGGTTCTATGATGGTTTTGATCCTTGAAGCCCCTGTTGTAATGTACATTGGTCCATATCAAGTGTGTTACCCAAGAAAAGGTCCATGTAGTTCAAAGTTATCCAGACAATTTGAAAATCCCAAAGATTAAATTAAAATTAAATTAATTTAAACTTAATATTCATTGGATCCTAATGGCCTTGCCCACTGAGATATTTCAGGGTGATGGGTGCTCTGATCATGGGGGATTTGGGCAAGGCGACAGTAACAACGGTTAAGGTGAGACTCGTGTACACATGATCTATTTTATATTTGGAAAGTCTCTTAAGAATATAGGAAGAACTTTAATCAAATACACAGAACCACCTGGAACACTAGTAATTTGGCCCCCAGAACACGAAAATTGTGACTATGAAGCTCTGACGGTTGGCACATTTCATCAGATAGTAAAAGCGAATCTGGAACTTATGTTGCAGGGGTGCAAAAGCCGAGCTGAGCATTTTAATCCTTCGTTATAGAAAGTGCTTTAGTGAATTCTCGCATGTCAGCTGGGCCAAGTCGTGAGCCTGTTTAGTTTTTGTTCCCTTCCTTATATCTAAGTTTCTGCTGTTCTTTTATTTCTCCTTCTTTTTCTCTTTCCCATCGGTGTCGTCATCATCATCACTGGATATGTGGGTCACTGCAAAAGTCCTGAGACTCACCGTCTTAGGGTCCATTATTTCATTTCCACAGGCGGCAGCATCCTTTCTGACTCACCCGTGTGAGTGTCACCTTGCTCAGCTTCATGGTGTTGCTGGGAGGGCTTTACTGTTTCCATCTGCACAGATTTTATCTTTCTTGATTTGTGTTGTGTCTCAAAACTTTCATAAAGACCCACAGATATTTTATGGGAGTTCCTATCACTCTGCTCATAAATATGAGTTTTGTCTTCCAGAGTCTCACATCAGCCTCTTCAAAGTTAGCGACCTCCCCCATGGCAGGGGTTGCTTCATGGAGCTCAAGAACCATGGGCTTAAGTTGCATGTGAGTTAATTCTGTCACTGTGCCACGGAGGTTTGTTAATTCCTTCCCTGTGCTATGGGGGTGAGTTAATTCCTTCACTGTGCCACGGAGGCGACACTTTCCTCTCCAGTTCTGACAATCAGTGCCCAACAGCACCAGCCGTCAAATGGATCTCAGTGGCACGCGTGTAATACTTCATCCCGCAGAGTTCATAGAGTTCACACTGTCTGCCAGTTGCCCACGTAGACCACATTCTTGCCCCCTCTAAAAACCTAACTTTTAAAAAAATATTAATTACATAGAGTTGATCTTCAGATCATAATAAAAAATTATAATTTGTGGAAGGCAGAAAAAGAAACACTTAGAGATAAATTTGTCGCATTAAATGTATATTCAAGAAATGAAGGATATAAAATTAATAAATTAATAACCTAAGCTTCCACATTAGAAAACTGGAGAAATGAAAGAAATATTAGTTCAAATAAGTAGACAAAAAATTCTAGCCAATATTTAAAGAAGAAATAATGCTAATTCTCCACAATTCTTTCCAAGATGTAAAAGCCGAGAAAATACTTCCTCACTTATTCTATGAGGCATCCATTACTCCAATACTAAAGCAACAAAAAGCCCTTCTAATAAGGAAATATAAGATATCAATATCTGTCCATAAATTTGAACACAAAAATTCTCTATAAAATATTAGCAAATTGAATCCAACAATGTATGGGAACATTTATAATATGTATATATACAGTGTATACACATAAGTGGCATTTAATCAATCCATTCAAGGCTGGTTCAGCATTAAAATATTAACCAATGTAATATACTACATTAAAAAGCTAAGGAAAAAAAATTATTTAATCACATAAGTTGGCAAAGAAAAAACATTTGACAGGATCTGAACTTCCTGCCTCGCAACATTAAGTGTTTGACAAACATATTACCTGAAGGAACTATTGAAAGATATCTTTAAAACAACTTAATGTCTCTGGAAATTTTCCTAAGGTCATACAGCAAGAGAACAAACATTTATTCAAGAAAACAGACTAAGTGTTCCCTCTCTCCACATCCACGCCAACATCTACAACTTGGGGACTTTGTGATGGGGCTTATTTTTACTGGAGTTGAATGATATCTCAAGGTGGCTTTGATTCGCATTTCTCTGATGATTAGGGACAATGAGCATTTTTTAATGTGTTTGTTGGCCATTCAACTCTCTTCTTTGGAGACGGTTCTGCTCATGTCTCTTGCCCATTGATAAATGGGATTGTTTGCAATTTCCTTGTTGATTAGTTTGAGTTCTCTATAGATCTAGTTATCAGCGTTTTGTCAGATTTGTACCATACAAATATCTTCATCCCTTTGGAAGTTTGTCTATTTGCCTTAGTTATTGTGAGCTTAGCTTAAGCTTTCTAAGTTCATCCTATCCCATGTATTTATTTATTCTTTGAGACAGAGTCTTATTATGTTGCCCTTGGTAGGTTGCTTTGGTGTCACAGCTCACAGAAACCTCAAACTCTTGGGCTTAAGTGATTCTCTTACCTCAGCCTCTCAAGTAGCTGGGACTACAAACATCTGCTGCAACGCCCAGCTATTTTTTTTTTTTTTTTTTTTTGGTAGTTGTCATTGTTGTTTAGCCAGCCCAGGCCGGGTTCAAACCTGCCAGCTCCTGTTGTATGTGGCTGGTGCCCTAACCACTGAGGTACAGGTGCTGAACCCCATTTATTTATTTCTGATTTTGCTTCAATTGCCAGTAAGATCTTCTTCATAAAATCTGTTCTTAGGCTATTATTGTCAAGAGTTTTCTCCACACTTTCATGTACAGTTTTTATCATTTCATGTCTTAAATTTAAATCTTTTATTCAGTGTGAGTGGATCTTACACGGTTGATGGGATTGCAAACTAATACAACTTCTATAGAAAGAAGTATGGATAATCCTTAAAGAGCTAAAAGTAGATTTTCTATTTGATACCATGATCCCATTACTATGTATCTACCCAGAAGAAAAAAAATCATTTTACCATAAGGACATTTGCACTAGAATGTTTATCACAGCTCAATTCACCATAGCGAAGATGTGGAAAGAACCAAGTGCCTATCAACTCATGAATGAATTAATAACTGTGATATATGTATACCATGGAATGCTATTCAGCCATAAAAAGATAGAAACTTTACATCTTTTGTATTCTTAGTCAAGTATCACAAGAATGGAAAAGCAAGTATCCAATGTACTCAGTCCTAATAGGAAACTAGCAGATGAGCAACCACATGCACACACAAGAGAAAACACAATTAAACTCAAGTTGGGGAAGAGAGAGGCGAGGGAGGAGGACTGATGAGCTCTCATCTAAAGGGCACAGTGCAGGGTTATATGGCACACCTCCCGGGTGAAGGGAGCAACTACTTCTTGGACTTTACCTAACAAATACAAAAATAAAAACAATATAAACTAATTCTTACATCATTACCTACCAGGAGGGGCAGGATGTCAGCAGTTATCATTCTGCCTCATCAGTCTGATGCAGAAGCTAAATTCCAGGGGAGGAGAACTAAGAGGTAGGAAGTCTGCTCTCCTTCACTCAGCCCACAGTCATTGAATTGAAACTCTACTTTGGATGTGGGGTATAGAGAAAACTGTGACCATGATCACACAAGAACAAGCTCTTTTGTAGAGCAGAGATTCTGCAATGGAGGAAGTAAGCCTAGGTGACTAGAAGTTGCATCTTCCTGCCCTCCATACCCCACTCCACTGAGTATCTCACTCACAAAGGGGGTGTCAATCAGAGAAACTCAGGCCACTGTCTCCCCCCTAGCTCTAGAGCCAAGGTTCAAGGAATTTGTCCTGGGGAGGCATGCCCAAGCTTTTCCAAAAAGAACGGATTTCATATGCAATAGAATGTGGGGAAGTTCAAGTCTAAAATAGTATCAAAACAATGGAAGTTGTAGTGAAAATCAATTTAAGATAAGACTGGTAGATTTACTAGAGATATATATTAAAAAAAAAATACAGGCAAGTTTCCCACAGAGAACCAGATACAGAGTCAGCTAAGAAGAGCTCTCTTAAGATCAGAACAAAGTTTAAACGTCTTCAAGCACTAACTCTGTGAAGAAGCCTTGAAGTAGGTGGATTATTCTCAGGAACAATATATACTCCTGGGCATTGTTGAAAACAATACAACAATAATCCTGCAAAATGGATGGAGTTTAACAGCTAAATGTGAGGAAAAGAGAGAAGCAAAGAGGGCCGCACAAAGCCCAATGCCACGTCAGGCTGACCTTGCACGTCCCAAGGCTGCACCGTGTGGAGAGCGACATTAGAGTCTCTACATAGCGGAGGGATTAGACACCACTAAAATAATCAATGAAGACAGTAAACAGGCAAAGAAAATCCAATTAACAGTAACAAACCCTGAATGGGGAAGTGAAGAACAGTTTCCAGAGTTGCTACTATATTTTATCTAAAACCATGAATCCTTTATAACAATTATAAGACATACAGAGAAACAGGGAAGTATAATTCATACATAGAGAAAAAAGCAGGGAACAGAAAAGGCCTGTGAGAGCTGCGAGAGGTTGTAATTTGAAGACAAACACTTCAAAGTAGCGATGATCTATATAGGCGTGTGTGTGTGTGTGTGTGTGTGTGTATACAAATTCAAATAAAGAAAGGAAACTGTGCTCAAAGAACAAAAGGGAGCTTTCATGATAGTGTCTCATCAAACAGAGAATATAAAAAGGAGACAGAAGTTATGTACATATAGATAGATGATATACTATAATACTGTATAACGTGTGTCTGGAAAGTATCCCCCCATGGAATATCTGGCTACATGTTATAAAAAACAGATATATCTGGCCAGATAATTTCCAGACAGTCTTTATATACGAGGTGTGAAAATTATGTTTGCGAACTCATCCTAGAAAAACTGCTACATACCTCATTGCTCAATTCCATTACAGTCACCTTCGAAGTACTCCTCTTACTACTTTATGGTGAGGCTGTGCACTGATGCCACCACCTTCAAAGTAATTTTGGAACTCTTTTTGCTGAATGGCCATCAGAGCTATCATCATATAATCCTTGATGTGATGAGTGTCATCAAACTGTCTTCCATTCCATATTTTCTTTATCTTTGGGTAAAGAAAAAAGTTACTGGGGCCCAGATCAGGTGAGTAGAGAGTGTTTTCCAATACAGTTATTTTTTTTACTGGCTAAAAACTCCCTCACAGACAGAGCTGTGTGAGCCAGAGCATTGTCGGGATGCAAGAGCCTATTTTTACACACACCTTTCTCATGATAAGATTTTCAGATAAGATTTTGCTAACTGTTATTCTATTAGTGTTTATTTGGTCTGTTATGCTTCTCACACTCAGCCAATGATTTTGATCCACAATTTAATGAGTTTTTTCAATGATTTTTGCCAGCTCTGTTCCTTACAGGCCACTCTGACCTCTTTTCATCAGTGACACGTTCTCTCACTTTGGAAAAATACTTAATCCATCTGTACACTGCCTTTTTTTCATAGCATTATCCCCATAAACTTGGATTAACATGTCCCTGATTTCACTTTCACTCTTGCCAAATTTAACAAGATATATAATGTTTTCACTGTTGTAATTCAAGCCCTGACATTCTCACAACAGCATGCAAAATACACTGGAACAATAATGAGTGCCACTCAGCAAGACACTGCCACATGTTGACATGATCACAGCTGACAGACACTGATATACCAGGGTTCTGAAATCTTACTGAGTTGTTTGTATAGTGCTTCCCATGTCAGTGCCCAGTGGCAAGTTGATGAACATAATTATCAGATCTTTATATGAACAACTGAAAATTACAGTAAATGAAATAAAAATTTCATTGAAATTCTACAACTGAAAATTACAATAAATGAACTAAAAATTTACTAAGGGAAATTGAAATTCTGCAACTGAAAATTACAGTAAATGAAATAAAAATTTACTAAGGGAATCAACAGAAGATTTGAAATGGAAATAATAAAAATTGGTGAACTTGAAGATAAATTGAAAAATTCATGGAATCTGAAGAACGCAGGTTAAAAAGAAAGAAATGAACAGAAAATTAGAGAAAAGTGGGATCCATAAATACACCAATGAAACAACATAATATGCCATATGAATATCAGAAAAAAAGGAGAAAAAGTAGTCAAAAAAATTCAGGGAAAGAACTCTATCTAAAAACTTCCTAAATTTTGCAACAACCCAGGAACTGAGCCACAGCACAGCCTCCTGGGCGTTCCTCCTTACCCAACTATCCAGGGACAGTCAGATAGAAGAAGAGAGAGGGGCTGAAAAAATCACACACATACACACATACAGTGTTCTGACCTGTGAAAGATGACACCATGCCAGCCTCTGGCAAGGGTAACAGGCACCATCCCGAGCCCAGGAATTAGGGCTGTATTTATTTAGAAAATTGGGAGCATGTATTTACAAGCTGAAAAGTGAAAAAGTAACAGCTTCCTGCTTCAATTATAGAGAGAGTTCATTATTTAGCAGAAGAAGGTTGTCAGGTTGAAGAACAGGGGAGTGCTAAGCTACAAATCAAAGAATAGTTGGGGGAAAAGATAATGAAAGAAAGTCACAGCCTTCAGACCAAGGTGCCTGGGGCTACAGGGTGTCTCCAGGGGCAACTATCAATTTCTATTTTTTATTTTTTATTTATTTTTTTATCAATTCAAATACACATAGATCATAAATACATTTATGCATATGTGGGATACAATGTGTTGATTTTTTTTATACAATCTGACATAGTTACATCAAACCAATGAGTATAGCTTTCATCTCATTTACTTGATTATTGTGTTAAGACATTTATGTTCTACACTTGACAGATTTGACTTGTACCCTTGCAATATGCTCCATAGTGTGGTCCCGCCTTTTACTCTCCCTCTATCAAACCTCCTCCCTCCCCTCCCTTCCCATTCCATTCCTCTCCTTCATCCTGGGCTATAGTTGTGTTCTATCTTTCATAGGAAAGTGTGAGTAAATATAAGTAGGTTTCACAGAAGTACTGAGTACATTGGATACTTTTTCCTCCATTCCTGAGATACTTTACTCAGGAGAATATGTTCCAGGTCCTTCCATGTAAACATAAAAGAGGTAAAGGCTCCATCTTTTTTTAAGGCTGCATAGTATTCATGGTACTATTATTAATTATTTATTAATACATTCATGGATTGATGGGCACATGGGCTTCTTCCATGACTTGGCTACTACAAACTGAGCTGCAATGAATAATCTGGTACAAATATCTTTTTTGCAAAGTGGTTTTTGGTCTTTTGGATATACTCCTAGTAGAGGAATTGCAGGATCCAATGGCAGGTCAATTTTTAGATCCCTGAGTGTTCTCCAAACTTCTTTCCAAAAGGAACTTGTTAGTTTGCATTCCCACCAGCAGTGTAGAAGTGTTCCCTTTTTCTCCACATGCACGCCGACATCTGTAGTTTTGGGATTTTGGTATGTGGACTACTCTTACTGAAGTTAGATGTTATCTCAAAGTGGGTTTGATTTGCATTTCTCTGACCATTAAAGATGATGAGCATTTTTTCATATGTCTGTAGACCATGCGCCTATTTTCTTCGAAGAAGCTTCTGTTCAGGTCTCTTCCCCATAATAAAACGGGATCACTTGTTCTTTTCTTATTAACAAGTTTGAGTTCTTTGTGGATTCTGGTTATCAGACCTTTGTCAGAAATGTAACATGCAAATATCCTCTCCCATTCTAGAGGGCTGTCTACTTGCTTTACTTACTGTGTTCTTGGCAGTGCAGAAGCTTTTTAGTTTGATCAGATCCCAGTAATGTGTTTTTGGTATTGCTTTGATTGCCCTGGGAGTCCTCCTCATAAAGTTTTCTAGTTCTGTTTTCTTTTTAACTTTCTACTTTTATTTATATTCTTGTCTCTAAGTTGTTAATCTCTAACGAGACATCTCCCAGACTATTTTCTTATCTAATCTGATGGACATTCCAACCCCCCTTCACCAACATGTTCATGCATTGCAAGGGGGGACCTGAAACTTGAGGCCATAACCCACTTGAGATTCCATGGGGGAGTGCCAGCATACTCTAGCTTTCACCCACAAAATTTGAATGAAAATATTAATCTACATATTCAAGAAGCTCTAAGAACTCCAAGCAAGAGAAATTCAAGAATATTTGAAAATAAATGTTGTATAATAAAAGCCAGTGATAAGCCAAACTTCTTGAAAGCAGTAAGAAGAAAAATTACTTGTCCCTTTGAAGAAAACTTTAATAAAATTTACAGCTGACTATTTATCATGGAGGGAGAGATGGGTCACTAGGATAATCCGTATTAGGCTGTTGGGCTGCCATGACAAAATACTGCAAACTTGGTGGCTTAACCACAGGAATTTATTTTCTCTCAGTTGTAGTGACTGAAAGTCCTAGTTTATGTTTCCAGCTGACTCAAATTCTGGTGAGAGACCATTTCCTGGCTTACAGACAGCTATCCTTCCGGGTATGGCTTTCCCTGGTGTCCAGGCCAGGACTGGCCAGGTCTTCACTGTGGCTAATCTATGGTCCAGAACCAGACCACTAAGCTGTTATCTTCCTCGAGAACTATTACCCTTAGGTGCCTGAGGCTATTCCCATTAACAGAAGGGAGAGAGAGAGAGAAACAATTTTAGAGGGAGAAGAGCAGTCTTACTAGACAGGTGAATCTTAGCAGGCTTCTTAAAAAGACACCGTGTTGCGACCACATAAATGATTGGCAGTACACGCTGCAAGAGGTGAGCTAACCACAGGTGCAGGATAGCCCCGAGCACTTCTCCAAGAGTCCTTTTATTGAGAAGATACATAATGAGTGGACACCAGGCAGATGCAATGTGGGCAGGAGGAGCACAGGAGTCAGGGTGAGCAAGTCCGTGAAATAATGCACCTGCTCCTACTGCCTCCTCCTGCAGCTACTGATAGACGTGATCCCGGGGCTACATGCGCCACAGGGGTGGAGACCGCCAATCACTGATGTTCTCCTCTCGCTGACTCTCCTAAGAGCTGAATCCCTGCCCCATGCCCTTATTACCAAGGTGTCATAGTACCAAGATGTTACAGGTGTTTCTTATATTTACAGAGTGTTCTTAGTATAACTACCACTTCTTTCCTTACAGCTATATGGTCTGCTGCACCCTGGCCTTTATTTACTGCCCGCATATACACACACTCTCACACATCTATGAAAAGAGAGAAAGACAAGAAGAGAGGAAGAGAGAGATTGAGAAAAAGGAATCTTTCTCTTCTAATAAGCACTGTTCTTACCAGACTAAGACCCCACCTTTTTGATCTCATTTAACGTTCATTACCTCCTACAGATCCCTTCTCCAAGAACTGAAACATTGGGTGAGGGTTTCAGAGTATAAATTTGGGGGAGGGGCACAGTTCAGTCTAAAGCAAATTAGACATCCAGCAAAGCTATGTATAATAAATAAAAATTAAATAAAGATAGTCACCTGTAAAAGTAAAAACAAAGAATTCATTGCTGGAGGAACCTTATATCATATACTAAAGATAATTTCTCAGGCCAAAAGCAAATGTTCCAGACTAATAAAAAACCACATAAAGGAGAGAGTAAAGCTATATTATGGTAAAGAAATGACCCAACATAGTAATTTAAAGTCATTGGAATACATTAATAACAACAGAAATGGAAGTAAGAATGATAATGTAAGAAAATTATAAATAAATATATTTACTCTCTTCTCTCAGCTTCCTCAAAGACATAAAATTGTATGTGGTAATAACTATAACTATGTATCGTTGGGTTTGTAACATATGTTTTCACAAGAAAGGGAAAGAGAAATTGAGCTATACAGAAATAATGTCTATATATAATTGAAATTAATGTTATAGAAATATAAAATAGATTTTACTAAGTTAATGTGGTAATATTTAGAACACTAAGAAAAAGAATAACTCAGCTCATTATAGTTAAAAATACATTTAAGAAATTTAAAATGTTTCGTTAATTTTCACTTACGTAAAGTAGAAAAGAAGGAATAGGAAAACAATAGAGGCAAAATAGTAGGTAGAAACACCTATATTAATAATTATTATGATTATTTTAATTTGTGTTTAATTAAATGTTAACGACTTAGAGAATCCAAATCAAAGGCAGAAATTGTCAGCCTGAATTTTAAAAACAAAAGATGGAACTAAATGCTGTGTACAGGAGCCATGCTTTAGATTTGAAGACACAGATAGATTAAGATGAAAGGATAGAGGAAAAGGTAGCTGTAAGCAACCGTAAGAAAGCTGAGGTGGCTATCATAACATTAGACAAAGTAAACTAAATAAAGATGTGACTGTAGATAAAGAGAAAATTCTAAAGCCACAACTGTTAGAATCTTAGAAGGAGATATCAGTCATAACTCTACCATCTTGCATTTGCCAAGATATTCTTGGATGTGACAGCAATAAAAGAAAACAGATACATTGGACTTCATCAAAATTGAAAATTGTTGGGGTTAAAAGTACACTATGGGGTGACGCCCGTGGCTCAAAGGAGTAGGGCACAGGCCCCATATGCCGGAGGTGGCGGGTTCAAATCCAGCCCTGGCCAAAAACTGCCAGAAAAAAAAAATACACTATCAATAAAGTGGAAAGGCAAACTACAGAATTCAAGAAAATGTTTGCAAATTACATATTGAATGTGTCTGTTGGACATATTTACATGTGTCCAAAATATGTATGAGGAGCTCTTACAACTCAATAACATACAGATCTCTAAAAAATTGAAAGCACAAAGAATTTAAATAGATATTTTTGTAAAGAAGACATACAAATGAGCAGTAAGCCCATGGAAATAGGCTGAACATCACTGGTTAGGGATATTCAAATCAAAATCACGATGAGATACCACTTTTCTCCCTGTAGGAGGGATATATTCAGAAAACTCAGAAAATGACAAGTGCTGATGAGAATATGAGAAATTCGGACCCCTCATGCACTGCTGGTAGTGATGTAACATGGTAGGAAAACAGTCTGGTGGTTTCTAAGAAGTTAAAAATAGAGTCACCATTTAACTTGACAATTCCTTTTCTAGGTGTTTACCTGATAAAAATAAACATATATGTCTGATAGAAATTTATACAAAATATTCAGCAGAGCTTTTATAATATCCAAAAGGTAAAAATAACCCAAAGGTCCAAGTGATAAATCAATAAACAAAAATGTGGTATATTTATGGAATAAAATACACTTTGGTCATACAATGAAATGCTAATATCCAGTACTACGTGGGTGAACTTTAAAAACTTAATGCTGAGTGAAAGAAGCCAGTTGGGACAGATTGCATGTGACTCTGTTTTTAAGAAATAAAGACAGAGGGAGGTGCCTGTGGCTTAGTGAGTAGGGTGCCGGCCTCATATACCTAGGGTGGTGGGTTCAAACCCAGCCCCGGGCCAAACTGCAACAAAAAAATAACCAGGCATTGCCATAACCATAGTCCCAGATACTTGGGAGGCTGAGGCAGGAGAATCGCCTAACCCTAGGAGTTGGAGGTTGCTGTGAGCTGTGTGATGCCATGGCACTCTACTGGGGGCAATAAAGTGAGACTCTGTCTCCACACACACACACACACAAAAACCTTAAGAAATTAACTTAAGGACATACAGAAAATGAATAAACATTCACTTTTTTAAAAGCGATTAAATTTGTGACAGTCTAGTGTTTAAGCCACCCACTCCACAATTCTATATTGGAAAGCCTGTCCCCTGATTTCTCAACTCCAGATCACATGGCCAAAGTTTCCAGGTTGCCCTTACCTCCCAGCTTCCAATTTAGAGCTGTTCTTGAACCCCTGGAGATGGGAGTGGGAACTGGCCTTTTTCATACTCCTCAACACTGTGTTGCAGACACTCAGTTCTGGTTGGGTGTAACCCAGAAGCCTGAGGATCCATTCCCCACCCGAACCTGCTTTTAGAATGAGAGCTGTACTCAAGTGTAGCCTAAGGCCAGAGCTCATGGCAGGTTGCTCAGTCTCCCTAAGCCCAGCTCATAAGTACAGTGCAGATCCTGTCCTGAGAACAAGACACGCTTATGAGGGGATGCTGACCACTTAGCACCATACATACGCAGGCAGGAGTGTCACTCTAGGAAATGCTGGTCAATACCCCAGCCTCAGCTCCTGCAGAAGTGTCCAGATGAAGAGGCATGACTTGAGGAACTTGTCTGGGAACGAGCAGGGGGATTTCATACCTAATGGGCAAAGCAAAAGACAATGGGCTCTTGGTGGAGAACAATTAATTACAAGGGTAATTGTGGTACTAGTGCATGAAATGGAAAAGCATCCAAAATCATATCTGAGATAAACAAGGGAAGTGACAGCTGAAAAGAATGGGCGAGATCAGGTCATATCTGGGGGACCAGGAAGGCTGTGTGTGTGAAGCTGCAGGCACGCAGGTGCACTCAGGCGGACTCAGGAGCAGAATGTGCCCACACTTGCAGGCCTTCTCCCAGCTGCATACACAGATTCCTCAATGCAGAGCAAAAGTATCGGGCTCAGGTCCAAAGGTTCATCACAAACTGGCCAAACTGTAAGTTACGTGGATTCAATAGTGTAACTTCTAGGTATGTGCCCAAAAGAAAAAAATGAAAACAAGTCCTTGAAAGAACTTATACACAAATATTCATAGCGGCATTTTCCCTAAAAGTCAAAAAAGTAGAAACAGCTCAAATGTTCTTCAACTGATGAATGGATAAACAAAACGTGAAACATGTACACAATAAAATATTATTTGGAAATGCAAATAAATGATGTACTATGCATGCTGCAGCATGGATAAACTCTGAAAGCATTATGCTGAGGAGAGAAGCTACTCCCTAAGGAACACGTCAGGACCATTCGTTTGTACACAAAGTCCAGGTGGGCTGACCTATGGACGAACAAGGTAGATTACTGGTTGCGTAGGACTGGTGCTTTGGGAGATAGGGGGTTAATTTGTCAATTCACCTTTATCATTTTTCCTCGTATGTAAATGTGACTATTTAAGAAGGTGAGACTTCCTTTTTCTTTTTTTTTCTTTTTTCTCTTTTAGATAGAATCTCACTATATCACTCTCGATAGACTGCTGTGGCATCACAGCTCACAGCAAGCTCAAATTCTTGGGCTTAAGCGATTCTCTTGCCTCAGCTTCCCAAGTAGCTGGTACTACAGCCTAACGCCTGGCTACTTTTTTTTTTTTTTTTTTTCTTTCTTTCTTTCTTTCTTTCTTTCTTTCTTTCTTTCTTTCCTTCCTTCTTTCTTTTTTTTTTTTTTTGTAGTTGTCATTGTTGATTGGCAGGCCCCAGCTGGGTTCAAACCCGACAGCTCCAGGGTCTGTGGCTGGCGCCCTAGGCTGAGCTACGGGCACTGAGCCAAGAGACTTTGTTTTTCCACGTCCTCATGTTCCCTTCTCTTTATTTTCTTTTGCAGCAAGAAAAGTTCAAAAGTGTTTTCTGTTTTATCTTTATAATCCCCAAGTCCCCATGCAATATCATGCTTTATCCAGTGCAATGCAGACTCTTAAATAAGCTCTTCTTTCAAGATGTTTATTTAAATCCAGTCACAGTAAACTTCAATAGATGCTCAAATTTTTTCGTTTAATTAATATGGTGTTGTGTTGAATATAAGTAAATGGAGTAAATAAATGTCAGGGTCCAGGAATCTTATTAAATAGAGATTTCCATTCTAATCTTTAGAAATATAATATCGAGTCATTCTCTAAAAGTACTCTTAGCCTTTTAAAATCTGTCTCACGTCTGATAAATCCAGACATCAAACTCTCTACATGCTAATGAGTCACACCCACTCCCAAATATTTTCCTCCTACCAACCCACTCACAAATTTCCTACTATGAGTGTCCCATAATCCAAGAGGATTTTGTCATACTTCAAAATGACAAAACATTAAAGGTTTATATTAGGTTAAGGTTTATATTACAAAAAGGAAAGTTTCTGTTGGTTTTTAAAATATAAAATATTATGAAATTTATTATAGTAGTAGTAAAAATATTACAACAATCTCTAAAAATATTAACCAATTAACCTACCCAATGATTGCCATTTTTGAGATTTTCACATGCTTATTCACACACACACTCTCCCAAGTCTTATATTAAGCAACAGTATTACATACTCTGCTCTAAACCACAGTGTTTATTAATCGACATGTTTTTAAAGTTAATCGTGTCATTTTACTCAGGATATTTTCAAAGTTCACATGTTAACAGAACCAGTTCTTCCTTTTTATATTCAGATACTGAGTTTTATTTTATTATAAGTAGCCATTCGTTTTGCCAATAGCGTTTTCCACATTTCTTTAGATCAGAAATCAATAACCTTTTCTTTCTTCTTTTTTTTTTTTTTTTTGCAGTTTTTTGCAGGGCTGGGTTTGAACCTACCACCTCCGGCATATGGGGCCAGCTGCCCTATTCCTTTGAGCCAATAGCCATTCATTTTGCCAATAGCATTTTCTACATTTCTTTAGATCAGGAATCAATAACCTTTTCTTGTTTTTTACTTTTTGATCAGATGGCGTCTTGCTTTGTGGAGACTCATGGAGTCTAATGATCCTCCTGCCTCAGCCTCCTAAGTATCTGCGACTGTGGGAGTGCACCAGCACATTTGCCTAACTTTCTGTTTTTTTATTTTTGTGTAGAGACAGGGTCTTTTTATGTTGCTTGGGTTGGTCTTGAACTCTGGGGTCAAGTGATCCTTTCACCTCAGCCTCCCAAAGTGCTAGAACTATAGGCTTGAACCACCCCTTCTGACCAGCAAACATTTTTTGTAAAGGTCCAGATACAACATATTTTAATGCTTCCAGGGCACATAGTCTCTGATGTGACAAATAACCACTTCTATTGTAGCACAAAGGCAGTGCAGACTTTAGTAACCCTATGGACGTGGCTGTGTTGCCATTTATTTACAGAAGCAAGTGGTGGGCTAAATTTGGCCCACACGTGGGTTGGTCAGCCTGAGGTAAGGATGAGAATGGCATTTTTCTTTTTAATATTTTTTGTTAATAGGGGAATTGTACTGAATTCTTTTCTGGTGTGAAATAACGCTTGCATTCTTTGCCAGATACCCCTTAGTTGGCACGTCTCACTAACACCGTACTAAGCACTTCTGCATCGCTGCTGATTTTTTTATCTATATTTGTATCTACATTTCTCTCTCCCTCCCCTTGCGGTGAAAGCCTTAATTCCAACAACATTGACATATTTACTAGTTTTCTCAAACCTAAAATGTGCACCAAATACTTTTGAATTATTCTGCCTATTCCATTACTAACAATACTCATTAGAAGTTAATAAGATGAAATTATTGAAAATTTGACATGTAACATACATCATCCTCAGCCATCTAAAAATTTTTATTCCAGTCTGAAAAATTATAACTGAATCACGCTTTTTGGCCTGATAAAAGTGATAAAAGGGCATAATTCACTTTGACATGAGTTTATTTTCAATTCTAGTGGGATACCTTTGATATAGTAGATTTAACAGCAATGATGCTTTCTAGCATCCACATATGAAAATGCATTTTTTGTGTCTTTAGGGTGAAATAGGTTTCAAATGCTTTCTGACAAAAGAAAACATCCACATGTGTCCACACATATATAGACAAAACACTGAAGCCCTTAGGTAACCTGATTTGTGATTAATTGATATGTCAAAGACATCCATCTAACTGCCATAATCAAGTTGCTGTAAAATTATTTTATAATATATTTTTTAAGCAAAAATTTATTCTAATGGTCATAAACCTGTTAAAGATAGGTCTTAATTCTGTTTAAGATACAGACTACAACTGCTCTTATTAACAGTTTACCCAGGGGTGTCCAAACCGCAGCCCTCTTGGCCGCATGCTGATGTTTTTTACTTGTACATGGTGTCAGGTATCAGGAAAAGTGCGCTAATCAGCTTTCATCAGTGGTCAGTTAGTATCTAATGCATGACCCAAGACAACTCTTATTCTTCTAGTGTGCCAGAGAGAAAAAAAAAGTTGGACATACCTTTAGACATTTCTTGTATAGTTGACATTTTATGATCTTAATTAGGGATTTAATCTAACTATTGAGCTCCCCGTCAGGAAATCATGTGTGCAGGTAATGTTACAACATACTATATATCCTTTAGCTTTGCTTTAGTTAGAGAGCCAATCTTAGCATTAAAATTTACTTTCTTCAAAAATTAATTACACTAAAGAAAAAATTACTAGTATATTGATTGCAATTCTTTTTTTAATTCTTTATTAAATCACAACTGGGTACATTAATGCATTTCTGGGGTACAATGTGCAGATTTGATATACAATGTGGAATGCTTACATCTAACTGATTATTAACACTTTTTTGATAACTAACTGTTTTTTAGACTGCTCAGGAAGTGATTATCCTTCTTCAGTTTTCGATGTCTGCTGTGGATTAAATGTGTGCTTCAAAATTCATACGTTGAAACATAATTGCCAGTGTGAGAGCAATGAGAAGGAGACATTTAGAAGGTGAATAAGTCATGAGATAGGAGTTCGTGGATGGCATTTGTGCCTTGTAAAAGGATTGAGGGTGGCTCCCTTCCTTCTCTCTCTCATTTTTTTTTTTTTTTTTTTTTTTTGGAGTTTTTGGCTGGGCCTGGGTTTGAACCTGCCACCTTCGGCACATGGGGCTGGTGCTCCACTCCTTTGAGCCACAGACGCTGCCCCTTCCTTCTCTTTCACCTGCTATGTGAGGACACATGTTCATCCCCTCCAGAGGATGCTCCATCATGGAAGCAGAGAGCAGCCCTTTCCAAACATCAAATCCACTGGCACCTTGATCTTGAACTTCCCAGCCTTCAGCATTAGGAGAAATAGAAACTAATTTATAGCTTTCACATGAAGGCTATAACCCAATTATAGCACAAGAATATGGGAAAAGGGTCAAGGGAGGGGAGGGGAGGGGGGAGGAAGGGTGGAGGGAGGGTAATTGGTGGGATCACACTTACGGTGCATCTTAGAAGGGTACAGGTGAAACTTACTGAATGCAGAATATAAAGGTCTTAACACAATAGCTAAGAAAATGCCATGAAGGCTAGGTTAAACAGTTTGATGAAAATATTTCAGATTGTATATGAAACCAGCACATTGTATCCCATGATTGCATTAATGTACACAAATATGATTTAATAAAAAAAGGGGGAAAAAAAAAAAGAATTAGACCCGGGTGTTGTAGTGGGTGTGTATGGTCCTAGCTACTTGGGAGGCTGAGGCAAGACAATTGCCAAAGCCCAGGAGTTGAAGGTTGCTGTGAGCTATGTGATGCCATGGCACTCTACTGAGGGAGATAGAGTGAGACTCTGTCTCTACAAAAAAAAAAAAAAAAAAAAAGAATTAGGAGAAATAAATTTCAATTGCTTGTAAATAGTCCAGTCTGTGGTATTTTGTTATGGAAGCCTACAAGACAACTAAGACAATGGACTTTCTTTAAAAGTATCTTCCCTAAAGGTCTAATTTTCATCTTGTCTCAATGAAAATACCACCACCCCCACAGAATTTTTATTTTGGGGTACATAAAGATGGTAAATCCATGAGTTTCATGTTGCTATAGTAGATATTTTTCAGTGATAATACCTTACCTCTGTGAATTTTACAATTACTATTTTAAGTAATAAGTAGAAAAATGTTGAGTCAATAAAGTCATGACTACAGTTCCAATGTCGTGCTAAAAGTTCATTAACTTTAAAATATCCTGGACTGAACTGTCATAAAAGCCATTATGATTTTCTCATGCATAGTCAGACTACATTGGTAATCTGTTTCTGAGCCAGGAGTGAATCACCAGCTGGAAATTGCCTATTTCTGATCTTAAAACATACAATTTTACATGGGTTTATGTTTAGTCTGTTTTAAGGGGCGAATTTCCACATTTATCATCTCTGTAATTGAGTGTATTTTCCAGCCAATGTATCTAAAAATTACTGTCAGCTATACAGCTATCATGAAGTATTTCTCAAAGCACATGAATGTAAAAATTTAAGAACAGATGTTATCTTTGTCACTAGCTTTGAGAAATATGCATGATTCATTGCGCATATGTTTAGTTTAATTGACATTTATTATGTTAAAATATACTAAAATTCAATACCGAATTAGAAGATATGAAATAGAGCAGAGTATAAACAAAGCTTAAAAGTAATAAATTTGTTGAATATTTATCACCTAAAGCAATGACCGGAATGGTACATTGGCTTGCAAGGCAAAAACCCAGTCCTTTAACAGAACTAAGAAGATACTTTCAGGGACAGCCATGTCTTTCTTTAAAAGGGGGCTGTGTCCTGAGAGGTGTGACTGTGTCTTTGTCTGGACGTCACAGAGTGTACTCACACAGGCCCAGATGGTGTAACTACTCACCTGGGCTGTACGGTTGGGCGATTGTTCCCAGGCTACAAACCTGTGCAGGATACTGCGCTGAACACCATGGGCAACTGTGACTCAGTGGTAAGTATTTGTGTACCCAGACATGTCAAAACATAGAAAACATATAGTAAAAGCAGAATATTATAATCTTATAAAACCACCACCCTCCATGTGGTCCATCATTGACTGAAATGTTATTGTGTGACACATGACTATAACAGTTGTGTTTGTTACAAAGATATTGCAAAAAGATTTCATACCATATGGCGCCAAAAAATGTCAAATTCTCCCCAGGAGAGGTAAGAAATCCATAGCAAGGAAAGACTGGCATCACTGACTCTAGGCATATGATTCTAGGCATAACCTAGAATCCTTTTTAAGGCATCAAACATTAATGTCTTAGAAACTTTCTGGCTACTTTGACAAAAGCTATTTAATTTCTAAAGAGATTTAAATCCGAGGGGGAAAAAAAAAACTACAGAAAATTCTGATGTATTCAGTTTTTGACATGCTTTAAAATTATAAGTGTTACAAAGATCAAGGTCATGAGTATAAATTATAAAAGGCTGCATACCATTGTTAAGCTAAAAATTACTCCGGGCCATTAAAAGTTGCTTCCATGTTTAGTTTTAACCTGTAAAGCAATTCCTAAGAACGAGATTTTCCTCAGTGCTCTGGCTGAGCATCCTCAGAACCCTGGATGAATGTCAGGGGAATTGAAGGAAAGATAAGTAAAAGTTTGGTGAGATGGGGGATCCCTGAGCATTTCTACCAAGCGGCTCAGTATCTTGGTTCCTAAAGGCAGTTCAGCATCATGACTTCAACAACATAGAAGAAAATTCCAGAGAGATCTTTTTTATAAGAAAAGCTCCATCACTTTAGCTCTTTATAGCACAGAGAAAAATAATCTGCAGAAAAATGTGGGCACCAATAACTTTGAATTAAAAACTATTGCAATGAATTAGACTCTAAAATGAAGTTCTTAAAGGGATACCTTGATAAATTATTTTTCTTATATTTTCCTTTTATTTATACACATGAGTGACACAAAAATCTATATTTAAGTAAGTATACAATTTGAAAATTCATATGAGTAAAAGAATTATGACTTTGGTCACAATATAAACATTATTAATATGTAATTATGCTGTATTACATATTAATACATAATCATTAATACATATACTGCAATGTGTGCTGATAGCATAATTGACAAAAATAACTAGTGTCCATATGTGCTAGACAGTGTGAAGTGCTTTGCCTACATAAATTAATTATCCTCTTTACAGAATCTGATGAAGTAGTTGTACCATTTTCACCATTGTCAGATGAAGAGATGCAGAGAGTGCGTACCTTACTGAAGTTAAACAATTTGCACTGTCATTCTAGAATTTGAATCCAAGGAGTCTACTTCCAGAATAAGAAGGGTAATAAGCAATGATGATTAGCATGGCTGAAGAAGCTGAGATACAGACATTTCATTCTAGAATTTGAATCCAAGGAGTCTACTGCCAGAATTAGAAGGGTAATAAGCAATGATGATTAGCATGGAACATTGCAGGATGAATACAATTATAAAGAAGGAACAATTCACTCTCCTTGAGGTAATTTAAAATGACTAAATAAGGAAACCAAGTTTAAATTGAATTAAAAATTTAAAAGACATCTACGCCTATTTATTTTCCCAGTTATGAGACTATACACATATACCATGGTTCTGCCTTTTTGAGGAAACAAATATATAACTCACAGTGGAAATAGTATGACTTTAAAATCTCAGCTGCTGATTCCATGTTTCACACACACACTCCCAAGGCCAACAGGTCACTGTATGTCTGGATTTCAGGAGATATTACTAATTCCAATATTCATTTCAGTCCTCCTTTACTATTTTTTTTTTTTTTTTTTTTGCATTTTTGCATTTTTTGGCCAGGGCTGGGTTTGAACGTGCCACCTCCAGCATATGGGGCCATGCCCTACTCCTTTGAGCCAGAGGCACTGCCCCCCTCCTTTACTATTTTTAAACTACAAATTAGGAAAAACATTTCAACGACATGCTAACCATGAGCTTTGCACGTCTGTATCTATGACAGCACATCAGATTCCATCCTGCTTTCCAGCTGGACTGAATAAATACTAAAACATCCCAAACTTGTAACTTAAAAAAAAAAGATCTATTATAACGGAGGTATTGGTTCAGGCCAGTGCTTTCACAACAACTTTCTAGAATACAATTACTCTTTTAATCACAAAAATATCCCATTTGTGTCTATTTCTGTGATTGGACACCTTTGCAAGTGGGAGGCTCAGAGTCCAAGTTGCTGCTCATTAATTTCAACTGAGTACATCTTAATCTTTTGGAACTTTTTGGAAACTGAGTATGTCTTATTCTTTTGGAACTTTTTGGAAAGTTCTTTTCCAGAAATTCTGGGAAAACCCAGGATCATCCTTTATCAATTGATTTTGGATCACATTTATTCTGTAAAACAAGATTATAAAAATGTCTAGTTTGATCACTGTGATCTGGTTTAAAAAAAAAAAAGCTGCTTCTGAGACCCTCTAACTATAATTTGGACAGGCTGTCCCCTCAGGGTCTACTCCCAAGAATGCATGGCTGCTGGAAAATAACATACATGAATAAGACGGAGTCAGGGTCACCGTGATTTCTCATGACCTCACTAGCAACCAAGAAAAGAAAATAGTGTAGAGAGGGGAAAAGATTGAAGTTTTGTATTTCAGCCACAGATGTCAGGAATCTGATGTACATTTTGGGTGCTAATGTGAAACCTAATAAATGTGATGCAAGAAGAAACAAGGTCTCCCATCTTTTAAAATTTAAAATGTTGCTTTAGCAGCCTGATACGCTGGATAATTACTAGTGTATTTAAATTTTTGGATAATAAAACAAAATAAACGTACAAGGCCCTTAAATTCCACTCCTAAAATTTTATTCATTATTCAGTAGATCAAATGTTCCAGAAGCACATTCTTTGAATAATTTAAACTAACTCCTACACAGACTGAAAAGAGATACTACTTTCCCTCCTAACTGAAGGTGAAAATCACCGTCTGAGGTTCATATTCCCGGAGTCCAGACAGGATGCTTTAGTCTAGGAAAAGAGATTGTGAAAGATGAGAGCCAGAAGCAAGCACACCACCTTCACATGCCCTGATGTCTCAAAGCATCATCCTTCTATGTTTTAAAGCACATCTTTCTCCACCTAATGTGAAGGAAAAAAAAGATAAAAGCCTGTATACAGGACTTCTGTCTATGGAAGAGATTTAAACTGGCCAAGTTATATCTGGAAGAAAACAGCAAATCATTGCTAGATATTTCACGTCAGTGTATTGTAGGGAGAAAACACATAACTTGCTTTTATTCTGATGTCAAATGACACAGTTGTGTGAATAAACTGGTTTTGAGGGAGAAATGTCATAATTGTATATAACTTCTGCAATTCCTTTTCCCAACAACTTAGCACTTGACTGATGGCACGGATGGAGAGTCTGAACGCATATGCTTATAATGTATTGAAAGTCAGTTCTACTTAGCACAGCATTTTGCTTTCTCAACAAGGGCAATATTTTCTTCTATTTTCCTCTGAGGATAGTTGGTAACTTGAGACTTTAGAGCTGATAGTAAAATGATAATTGAGGAGTCAGGATCTAAGTAAGAGACATGATGTCTGGGTGTGGACTGTCTATGATACAATACAAAACAATGTTTATGAGAGTCTTTGGAAATCAAAGCATAATTCTTGATAATAACAGAAACTCTGTGATTAAATTTAAATAAGAATACCTTTGAAATCAGCTTACCCACAAGGAAATAACCATGCTTTTTGTTTTTGTTTTCCATTTGCAGCATATGAAAATTTAGATAACAGTATTTTTCCCCTAAGTTGGATGTAAATAGTATTATTAGGTTGTTTATATTTTTGAAATTGGATTTAATACTGGTAGAATAAATTCCATTAATAAAATCTCTACTATAAGTTATTAAATATGTAGGAAATGATGCTCTAATAATCAGGAATTTGAATGATCAGAAAGATGAAATATGTACAGGAAAATAGTTTTTCCAGAGTTTCTTTTTCCAGAAAATACATCCCAAACTGTTAGCTGAAAAAAATTAAAATGCAGTAAAATTAAGGCTTTCATATCAGATGATGTCTGTTGCTCTAATCTATCACAAAAACTTATTTTTATACACTGATACATACATTTTATAGTTTGTACATTCAAATACTGAACATTGGGAAAAATGCCCTCATAAAAGCTAGACAGCTAGCTAGAAAGAGTCTACCTGTGTCAATAGGGAAGCAAACACAAAATAAACTATTTTTCTTTTTCTTTTTTTTTTTTTTTTTATTAAATCATAGCTATGTACATTAGTGCAATCAAGGGGTACAATGTACTGGCTTCATATACAATCTGAAATATTTTCATCAAACTGTTTAACATAGCTTTCATGGCATTTTCTTAGTTATTGTATGAAGACATTTGTATTCTGCATTTAGTAAGTTTCACCTGTGCCCTTCTGAGATGCACCTGTAGGTGTAGCCCCACCAATTGCCCTCTCTCCACCCCAACCTCACCTCTCCCCTCCCCTCCCTTGCCTCTTTCCCCTTATTCTTGTGCTATAATTGGGTTATAGCCTTCATATGAAAGCTATACATTAATAAATTGTGGTACATGTATATAATGGAATAATATGCAGCCTTAAAAAAAGATGGAGACTTTGCCTCTTTCATGTTTACATGGATGGAGCTGGAACATATTCTTCTTAACAAAGTATCTCAAGAATGGAAGTTAAAGTATCCAATGTACTCAGCCCTGCTAGGAAGCTAATTTATAGCTTTCATATTTTTCTTTTTTTGATACAAGGTCTCTCTCTGTTGCCCACACTATAGGGCAGTGAACAACCACAGCTTTCTGCAGCCCCAAGGTCCTGGACTCAAGTGTTCCTTTTGCTTCAGCCTCTCAGTTAGCTGGAACTATTAGTATAAGCCACCATATCCAGGTAATTTTTTTTTATTTTGATTATTTTTAAATTTTTTTGCAAAGAGAAGGTCTAACCATATTCTTTTTTTAATCCATGGAAATAAAAAGAATAATTACAACCTGAACTTCCCCTGGGGAGCCTCCCCTGAACAGTAAAAACAGCTGAAAATACAATTTCCTTCAGGTCCCTCTGAGGAATTTGTAGGATTTACATAAATTCAGCAGGGGCCACATTAAGTGTGTTTTAATCAGTAGGAAGGATTTTTATTTTATGGCTTTCTCTTATGCAAATACTTTCCTCATAAGACACAATTTCAATTTTCTGAATTTAAACATATACAAGTGCCATTGGCGCATTAAGGTGAATGCTGGGTTTTATCTGCAGACAGGACTTTGACTTTAATCAACTTGGATATTTTATATATTGAGGAATGAACATTCCTTCTTAAGATAATCTCATAATAAAGCCACTTAATATTTTTATCAAACAATTAGAAATGTCACAGCGTTAGTTGCAATAAAACATTTAACTAATATTGCTGAGGAGATGTCCCGGGATGTATGAAAAGGGATCCTCAATTCTTTCTGGCTGGAACCACGAGGAGAACGTTTACAGTCTACCAAACAAGAAGCTGGGAAACCCGATGGTCTCAATAGAGTTGTGGCGAAGCTCTGGAGCCAGCTCTCTGCATTTCCCTCCGTCCTGGTTGATCTGTCAGCTCCATCCTAAATCTCACGGCAAGAAGGCTCCTGCCGTCCTAAGGGTCAAAGCTGCTGACAGTGCAGGAAGCAAGGCGGCCAGGAAGAGCGGGGATGGTCCCCAGAGTGTTCTCTTTGTAGTTTGGACTCTTCCTTAACCAGTTACAATGGAGGGGGCAGGTTATGAAGAAGGGTTTCATTTCAGGATCAAACAGATGCTGAGAAGTCAAATTCCACAACCTCCAGTTCTTAATCCTGGGATATAATACGAGGATTGGAGCTTTCTTGGGAAGAAACCTGGGGTTATAAGAACAGTGTAAATTTAATAAATACTATTTATAGATTAAAAAAGAAATGGATTTATTTTTCAACTCTCAATTACTAAAGAAAAACATTCTCTTTTCCAAACAAATGGAAACATCTGACTGATAAATATTCTAGGATGGCTAGTAAATAGCAGCATTTGAAAGACGACAAGGACGCTGCCTTCATCAATGACTTGCAATGGGATGATTCAGTACAGCCTAAAGTCTAGGATGTTAAACGCCTCCTGAAGGATTTGCACTTGAGTTTTCACTGCCACAGTCAATGTAATAAGCTACTGTCTAACATAGTCATTACATTTGCCTATGCTCTGTGCCTGTTGCTCAGTGAAGAACACGTACTCAGGTGGTGCCAGTGGCTCAGTGAGTGGGGCCCTGGCCCCATATACCAAGGGAGGCAGGTGAGAACCCAGCCCCAGACAAACTGCAACAAAAAATAGCCAGGTGTTGTGGTGGGTGCCTGTAGTCTCAGCTACTCGGGAGACTGAGGCAAGGGAAATTGCCTAAGTCCAAGAGCTGGAGGTTACTGTGAGCTCTGATGCCACGGCACTCTACCGAGGGCTACAAAATGAGACTCTGTCTCTAAAAAAGAAAAAAAAAAATGTACTCTAAGGTTTTGATACAGTACATTAAAAAAAAACAAACATTTTAGAAAATGAATAAAAATATATTTTAACATATATTATAAAAGATAAAAGTGCTTGGACTAAAATGTAATCTAATAATAGTTATGGTACATAGCTTTTAATCAACACGCTTGTGAGATTCTTCCTGTATCAACACGGGAGCAAACTCAGATTAACCTTTTACTTAATTTATAGAAAGGAAATGATGAAATGAAATTTTCCAAACTAACCCTTCCCAAACAGTGAACACAACTGAAAATATAATTTCCTTCTGGTACCTCTGAAAAATTTGTGGAATTTACACAAACTCAGTGGGGAATCATGTTAAGTGTGTTGCAATCATCAGGAGTGTTCCATATTTTATAGCTTTTCCCACATAAAAATACACCTCAGAAGTTATATTTTAGGTTGGGTGAGTTGTTTTTTTAATACAAGTGCCATGTATGTATTAAAGTTGAAGGCAAATGCATGAAAAATTACTCATAATTTTAAAGGAAACGTCGCACGGATGCCACATTCCTCCCTCTTGTGGGAAGTAATGAGCTTTGATTATAACTTAGAGTTTGACTTAAACATTTTTCTTGCCTGTTAGTCTTGAAGCAGTATTTCTAGTATGTCACTTGAGGAGCAAAAGAAGGAAAAAAAAAAAAAAAGAACATAAATGAGAGAGTAAAAATAAGGACTTTTCCCCCACATTGCTTATAGAAACAGAAATTTGTCTGACAGAATGTAATGGCAATGGCAGGTGGAGGAAAAAACCCTTGTCCACAGAGGGCAGCAATGAGAGCAGAGGCAAAGAAACAGAAGGCGACAACTCTCAGATCTGGAGCTTAAACTCTAAAGAGGTCAGCAGGTGGTTTTACAGTCTCAAATTACACTAAATAGAGCAATGGCCAATTCCTATCAACTTGCTCCCACAAATTGGTGATCAATCTGTCTTTCAAGTCACAGGCAACATTTAGAATCCCTGAGATCTGGTGTATAAAAATTGGGAACAGAAGATAATGAAGAGACGGGCTCTAGCTTTTCTGAAACTTTCCTTTGTGGTGATGTAATCAGTGGCACTGGAGGAGCCAAACGCTTCAAAATACTATTCTTTACTGAAGCGACTCAGAGCCAGGAAGCCTGTGTTTAGTACTTCCTACTTGTTGGATTAAAGCTTGATCTGAAACTCTGCTTCCAAAAGAGGATGAAAAGTCAAAACATTAGAGTGAGTTAGTTTATTGAGTAGTTCACCAATTTGTTTTCTGAGCACAAAGCCCAGTGATAGTTATATCTCCAGTAAGTAAATTTTCTATTTCTGGGTTTGGAAAATGCTAAAAGTTCAGGGTCTATGTCACAGATTTAAAAGGCCTTCTGCTTCCACCTATATAAGTTAAGAGCATAAAATGACCAATAAACATATGAAAAATGTTCAATGCCACTAATCATCAGGGAAATGCAAATTATTAATAAAACCACAGTGAGATTCCACCTTATCCCTATTAGAATGGCATTTGTAAAAATGTCCAAAAATAACAGAAGTTGGCATGGATGCAGGGAGATAGAAACAGTCAGACACCATCAGTGGGACTGAAAATCAGTACAAACCCTATGGAAAATAGTATGCAGATTCCTCAAAGAGCTATAAGCAGGGTAGCTCTGGGTATCTACCCATAGGAAAAGAAGTCATTTGATCAAAAAGACACCTGCACTTGAGTGTTTACTGCAGCACAATTCACAATTGCCAAGATGTGGAATCAACCCAAGCACCCATCAATTCACAAGTGGATTAACAAGGTGTGGTGCACATACATCACAGAGTATCACACAGCCACAAAAAGGGATGAATTAATGTCTTTTTCCACAATTAGGATAGAACTGGAGACCATTATCCTATGTGGAATATCTAAAAAATGGAAAAGCAAACATCACATGGACTAACTGAGGAGTACACGTGTGAACAGAGGAAAGTAAAGCTCAGTGGAAATCAGGAAGGGCACATAGGCTGGGCTTAAACTTACCTGACAGGTGCAGTGAACACTATTTGGGTGGTGCACACTCATGGCCATGACTCAACCATTGCAAAAGTGACCCATGTAACCAAAAGCATTTATATACCCTTAATATTTTGAAATTTTAAAAAAGAGGACAATAGTAAATGTTGGCATGGTTTCAGAGCAATCAGAACTCATCATTACGGTGGGAATGGTTTGGTAGTTTCTCATTAATTATACGTACATGGACACTGTTGGAAAGGAGCTAATCTCCACGGATGGCCTGCAAGGACCCTCTCCTCTGGGCACGGGTGCCGCCAATGCCACCACCTGCTGGGAGACCCTATTCTGTGTAGTTCATCACCTTTTAGGATTCATTATCCTAAAGCCAAATTGCTTCTCCTTTCTGTAATATAATTTTTATTTTCCAATAACTAGTACATAATGCCAATAACTAGAAAAATTTTTGAAGGCAAAGATGAATTTTTAAATCACCATGGAAACTGACAATTTTATAAAAGCAATTTTCTAAGTACACTGACATAACCTTTTGCATACTTAAATCATTCCTTATAAATTATTGAAATGTATTAATGCTTTATAAGATAGAGTGAATGTTAAATTATATAATTCCCTTAGGTATCAGCCTTTTATCTGCAACTATATGCTGAACTTCTAGGCATTTGAATAGTCAAGATACCACATAATCAAAAGAGAATGTGAATGTCACATATTAAAAAGATAGATATTTGTGCTTGGGTGGCACCTGTGGCTCAAAGGAGAAGGGCATCTTCCCCATATGCCAGAGGTAGCAGGTTCAAATCCATCCCTAGCCTTAAAAAAAAAAAAAAAAAAAGATAGATATCTGTGCTTAGCATGCTTAGACTTACCCTTGTTCTTGAATTTCTTTCACATTAGCAGTGTTATTTATGTTTTTATTTATGATTCCCTCACCTACCACAGAGTGTCTTGAACATTTAAATTAAGCACTCCTTTCCTGAAATTTTCTATTTGCAAAATGAGATTAATAAAAAAATCTGCCTCATGTAGTATCAATGATGAGTAAAAGCATTATTACTTTACTGAGAAATAAATACACTCATTAGAAAATACTATATAATTGTTAGCTTTTATTATTCTTAGACATATACTACTACTTAATTTCACATGACATCAATGATAGAAACACATATCTGCTATACAGAACAAAGTACAAATAAAGGCTTATTAAATGTTAATCATATTTAATATTGGTGTTAATACAAGAGGTATTAAAAACTTATTTCCATGAAAGGCATTCAACACATACAACAATTAAGCTTTGCAAAATAGAATCAATCAAACTATCTAATGCTTTTTCTTTATTTTGAACATAATTGAAACATTTGAACACAATTTGAACATTTATTGAAAATAAACCATGTGAAAAAATATTAGAAACTGATGAATAAGAACAGATACGAAATTAAGAAAATGATTGCAAAAAAATGACCAAATGAATATGTTAGAAATTTTAAAAGTAGCAAAAAAGAGAAAGAGAGTTGGCCCACTTAACATAGAAATTTTAAAAGTAACCAGTAAAATAAAAATTATACAATAGATTTGAAATTACCTAAGAAAAATTAGTGCATAGGACATTGTCTTCCTCAAAGAATAGGGAATTTGAAAGTAAAAATTTGGGTATTATCAAAAATAAGAGGTAGAAACTATGGAAGAGAAATTAAGAAAAGTGAACATATATTAAAAATCTCTAACATGCATTTAATGGGGTTTCTAGGAAGCAAAAAATTAAGAGGATGGTGAAGAGACAATATTTAATGTATAAGTCCAGAAATGTTTCCAGGAATTGAGAAATATAAGAATCCTCAGATTGAAAGATGGCCCCAAATAACAAAAAAAGATAAATCATAAATGAAAAAAACATGACTACTTAGGGGAAGGCAATCCTACTAAAAAAAAAATTCAAAAGTCATTTTAGATTGATTGAAGAGTCAATACCAAATAGTTGAGTATTTATCTCCATGAAACAAAAGGAAGTCAGCATAGGCAAGGATTTATGTCAGAAAGTCCAGCAAAGTATTCTAGAGATCTAGAGAAACAGAAGTGCAAGTTTCCAGATGTTTACATGAAAGGTACAGAGTTCTGAGTGAAAATTATTTCTGCATGAGTATTTGTCATATCACACTTACCAAGAAGTTCACCTGTGTTCTTCAGCGATAGCCATATCTGCGCACACATACACACAAATGGCTCGAGCATTTCTGTGGTGAGTCTGGACATAGTCAGGGACAGCTCAGCATTGTTGTACAGAGTTTTCCGTCACAAACGCAGTCCTCACGCATCATCATCTCCCTGTGGTGGCCGTCATGGGTGTAAATCCACTCCTAAACTCAAGGTCGTAGAATGAGGAGTAGAAACCGATACCCAAAGTCTCCATGGGTCAGGCTATCAGGCTCCTATAGAATTTGAACAATAAAAGCATTTAAAACTATAAAGAGACGTCAGAGAACTGATAAAATGCTATAAGATAATAGCTAACATCTTCAAAATGAGAAGACAAAATTGCTATCTCTTTAAAATTCTATGCCTCTATTGTATGACAAACTTTATCTCCCAGAGTGAGAAAACAACAAAGATATTCTCAAACATGAAAGAACAAAGAGAACTTACTATGTATAAACCCTTATCAAAGGAATTCCTAGATAAAGATTAAATTATAGTAAAGAGTAATTACTAGTCAAATGTCATGAACCAGAGTGGAATTGGTGGGGAACGAGGAAAATACTTCACAAGAGAAGACATGGAAACAAAGGATGGGGCCGGGAGGACTGACTGAGCTGATGGCTGCAGCCGGCACCAACGCACAAAATCAGCTTTATTTTACAGTATCTGTTCAGGGTTGTCCAGGGGGAGGTAGCATAGACAACATGGGGAAATGGCATAAACAAAAGACATAGTCTTGGTCTTACAGTACAATAGGAAAATGTAAATGACTTTAACAAAGACAAACCATCTTGTTAATGGTTTGTACTCAACTTTGTGAACATATGACAAGAAGTAAGAAGGGAAAGATCACGAGGATCCCAGCACAGTGGACAGAACAAAGGAAAAACTATGGGACTTAGTGGTCACTACTCAAGGAGAAAAAAGGGGGAGATCTCAAGGATCTCTGCATAGTTAACTATAGAAAGGGCTGCGTGATTCTGGCAGGGGGAGCAGGAAGAAGGGAAAATGGCTGTTTCTGGAACGGAGGAGAAGCAGTTGGGGGTTCATTCTCTGAATGTTCCCCAGGCTGTGAGGGCTCTGCCCGGCTCACAGCCTGCTCTCTACAGACAAAGTAAAGATTACTTTAATAAAGCAAAAGGAAAATGAACCCAGTTAGAAATTATGAGTAAAGTATCAGAATAGTGTGTCCCAAGTCTGAAAAAATTTTGCCGAAAATAATCACAGTTAATGCTAGCAATTGCGTGCATGTTTATTTAAAAGAAAATTTAATAGAAAATATATCATAAAGGTTGAAAAATGTAATCACTAAAAGGTCTTTTTCTTAATCTATTAATAAAAGACATTTAAAAAATAAAACGATTAAGGCTATGAGTCAACAGACTCAAAATTTTGTATCTAAATATTTAAATTATATATTTGGAGAAAACTATCCTCAAAATGCAAAGTAATGTCAAACCAGTGGGTACAAAAAGAGCAAAAACATTTCAAATGTGAACAGAAGTAGGCAACGCTTCTTAGACCCACACAATTTCAGACTTCTTTGCTTTATTTTCAAGTCACAGTTTGAGTTTTGCACACACATGATAAATCACAAACATTTATAGTACTAAAGAGAATGAGTGACAAATAAGTTTCAAATATCCCAGGTATTGTATCAACCTTTAGTATGGTCTGCTCAACTTACTGATCTTCATTAATTTTAAGGCATTCAGAATTTGGGTTTCCTCTTTGACTAAATATGCATATAGAAGAAGAAAAACTTTTGGATGGTTTTACTTTAAAATACTAATTAGGATCCCCAGGGTAATAATTTTAAAACTAACTTGGGGAAAGTATACTAAAAGGAACAAGAGAATTAGAATGATAATCACGTTAAGTGATTTTATTTCAGTATTGACAGGTAAACGGCTTTAAAGGTGTCACCTTTATAACAGCTAAAGAACAAATTAAAATTCAGCTGGTTTATTGGCCCCATTACAAAACCGAAGTTGGTAGAGAAAATAAAGCCCTGAAGTCTGAAGAGGAAGATGAAAAAGGTGAGATCTGCTTCTCTGGAGCAGGAATGCTGCAGCCACGAACTGGTACAAACACTACGTGGCCAGAGGCTGAATGTGGGCTGGCGCGGTGGGGAGCACTTCCCCGGCTGCAGGCTCAGCGAGCAGCC
>CAUYRH010032810.1:0-13033 GCA_963574655.1 Perodicticus potto | reverse complement strand
TTTTTTTTTTTTTTTTTTTATTGAATCATAGCTGTGTACAATAATTCAATCATGGGGTACGGTGTGCGGGTTTCATACAATCTGAGATGTTTTTATCAACCTGATTGACATAACATTCATGAGATTTTCTCATTTACTATGTGAAAACATTTTTGACCCGTATTTAGAAGTTTTCTCCTGACCCTTCAAATATGCACCACAAGTGTGATCTCACCCTTTATCCTCTCTCCCCCTACCCTCTCCCTCCCCTTCCCTCCCTCTCCCCATTCCCCATCTTCTTGTGCAATAATTGGGTTGTAGCCTTCACTTTAAAGATATAAATTTGCTTCATATTAGGGGTGTATACATTGGATACTTTTTCTTCCATTCTAGAGATACTTTGCTAAGGAGAACATGGTCCAGCTCCATCCATGTAAATATGAAAGAGGAAAAGTCACCATCTAGCCTCTCATCTTGACTGTTATTGCCATATACAAAGGCTACTGACATGTGGAAATTGGTTTTATATCCTGAGACATTACTGTATTTTTTGATTACTTCCAGGAGTCTTGTGGTTGAGTCTTTGGGGTTCTCTAAGTGTAAGATCATTTATCGTCAGCAAAGAGGGAGAGTTTGACCTCCTCTGCTCCCATTTGGATGCTCTTTATTTCCTTGTCTTGCCTAATTGTATTGGTTAGTACTTCCAGCACTACACTGAATAGTAATGGTGACAGAGGACAACCTTGTCTGGTTGCAGTTCTAAGAGGAAAAGTTTTCAGTTTTACTCCATTCAGTAAAATATTAGCTGTGGGTTTGTCATAGGTAGCTTCGATCAGTTTCAGAAATGTGCCACATATGCCCATACTCTTCAGTGTTCTAATTAGAAAAGGATGCTAGATTTTATCAAATGCTTTTTCTGCATCTATTGAGAGGATCATATGATCTTTGTTTTTGCTTCTGTTAATGTGGTGGGTAACGTTTATGGACTTGCGTATGTTAAACCAGCCTTGCATCCCTGGGATAAAACCTACTGGATCATGATGTATGACTTTTTTAATGATAAGCTGTAATCTATTGGCTAGGATTTTGTAGAAAATTTTTGCATCTATATTCCTGAGTGAAATTGGTCTGAAATTCTCCATTTTACTTGGGTCTTTTCCTGGTTTTGGTATCAGGGTGATGTTTGTTTCATAGAACGTATTTGGGAAGATTCCTTCCTCCTCAATTTTTTGGAATAATTTCTGCAGTATGGAAATAAGCTCTTACTTGAAGGTTTGATAGAATTCTGGCGTGAAGCCATCCAGACCAGGGCATTTTTTGGTTGGAAGATTTTTTAATGTTTCTGTAATCTCAGTGCTTGAAATCGGTTGCTTCAGGAGCTCTATTTCTTCCTGGCTAAGTCTAGGGAGAGGGTGTGATTCTAAATATTGATCCATTTCCTTTACATTGTCAGATTTCTGGGCATAGTTTCTGGTAGTATTCAGAGATGATCTCTTGTATCTCTGTGGCATCAGTTATTTCCCCTTTATCATTTCTGATTGAGGTTACTAGAGATTGTACTTTTCTGTTTCTAGTTAGTCTGGCCAAAGGTTTATCTATTTTATTTACTTTTTAAAAAAACCAACTCCTTGTTTCAGTAATTTTCTGAATGATTCTTTTGTTTTCAATTTCATTGATCTCTGATTTAATTTTAGATATTTCTTTTGTTCTGCTGGGTTTAGGCTTAGATTGTTCTTCTTTTTCCAATTCCATAAGATGGCTTGTGAGTTTGTTGATGCGCTCTCTTTCTGTTTTTCGAATGTAGGCATCTAAAGCGATAAATTTTCCTCTTGGAACTGCTTTTGCAGTATCCCACAGGTTTGGGTAGCTTATGTCTTCATTTTTGTTATGCTCAAGGAAGTTAATGATTTCCTGTTTTATTTCTTCCTGCACCCAACTGTCATTCAACAGAAGGTTGTTTGGTTTCCATACCTTTGTGTGGGGTAAATATTTTGCCCACTTTTAATTTTTTATTTCAGATTAATATGAGGGTATAGACCATTATGTTACATTATTTGTGTTTGTTAGGTAAAGTCCAAGTTGTAGTTTTGCCACTCCCTGAGGAAGTGTGCCATGTAGCCTTACATTGTGTTTGTTAGGTGAGAGCACTACAATCCTCCTCTCCCCTCTCCCCCCTACCCTACTTGTATTGAATTGTATTTTTCTCTTATGTGGACATGTATTTTTTTGTTTACTGGTTTCGTGTTAGTATTGAGTACATTGGATACTTGCTTTTCCATTCTCATGATACTTTACTAAGGAAAATGTTCTCTACCTCTATCCAGCTTAATACAAAAGATGTAAAATCTCTCTTTTTTTTATAGCTAAATAGTATTCCATGGTATACATATAGCACAACTTATTTATCAGTTATATCATTTTTTTGGTTGTTGTTGTAGTATTGTAGGGATTCTTTATATATTCTGAATAGTAACTCCTTATTAGTTACAAGATATGCAGATATTTTCTTCCATTCTTTGGGCTACCTTTTCTTGTAGTTTGCAGTGCCTTTTGATGAGCAAATGTTTTAAATTTCGATGTAAGTTATTTATTTATTTTTTCTTTTGTTGCCTGTGCTTTTGGTGTCAACAATGTGAAGCTTTTGCCATATGTTTTCTGTTGAAACGTGTATAGTTTTAGCTCATATATTTGTCTTTGATTTATTTTGAGTTAATTTTTGTAAATGGTGTAAGGTAAGGGTCCAAATTCATTCTTCTACATATTGATATTTAAGCAATTCACTAGTGATTATTATCAACCATTATAATGCTCTTTTCTATATAAACACCATTGGCATAGTTACAGCCATAGTATAAAGTTGTGGATTCATTTTGCCATTTTTCTAATTATATCTAAAGTACTAATTTTTTTTTTTTTTAGAATTACTTGCAATTTATATTCTTGGTGATTTTTGGTAATTTTTATGTTTCTAAGGAAGAAAAATTATTCCTGTGGTGAAAGGCATTTGTTGCTGATAGCTATCTTCTTTCTTTCTTTCTTTCTTTTTTTTAATGTTTTTACCTTTTTGGGGTATTTAGAATAAGAAAATAGATATGTTGAAAAAAGGGCAGTGCCTGTGGGTCAAGGAGTAGGGTGCCAGCCTCATATGCTGAGGGTGGTGGGTTCAAATCCAGCCCCAACCAAAAAACTGCAAAAAAAAAATTGTTGCAAAGAAATGAAACAAAGTCAAAAGTAATGGTTGTCCCTTTATTTACTGCTTTCTTCCCATTCTACTGTCCTTATAAAGTAACTTTGTAAATAGTTAGGTCTTCCAGAGCTTTTCCAAGAGTATATTTGCAAACATTTAACATAAATATAATTAAAAATATAAATGGGACCCAATTATACATATTGTTCTGCCTTTGCTTTTTAAAAAACCTGAACAATATGTAATATACTATGTTAACCTGTCAGTTGAGACATAGAGATCTAGTGCATATTTTGTCATGGAGAACAGACAATAGCCCTCAAATGAAAGAACGTTCTTTCCCTGTAGAAGTCCAGGTCACACAGAGTAGCGTGGTGGTTGGCAAAGCTTGTTGAGCCAGGCTTGTTTGCACACTCCCTCTCTCTCTGGGCATCTGACTGTTTCCTGTCTCCTCTGACCTCCAAAGCTTCTTCTAAGGACTCTGACACTCAGCTGTCTCTGTGAAACCTGGGGAAACCAGGAGCCCTTTTCCCCATTCACCCACCACCTCTTCTAACTAGCTACACCTCTCTGGTGCCAGATGAGAAAATGGATTTTTATAAAAGTCATATGATGTGCTCTAGGAAATGGATGTTCAGAAAAGTAGTTAGTGCTCCTTGTCTGGTAAGTAAGGAATGTGAAAATTTCTCTACTTTCATTCAACTTTTTGTTAAACATTCCTGAAGTCTCCAAAGAAGCACATTGCCCTTGAGAATTCTACAGCTCCATCCTGTGGTACTTAAACTGTATGCAGCTGAGTCATGTGTGGAGTATTTAAAAGATATACTCCTGCTTGTCCTGCCCCTGGAGATTCTTTCACAAGGTGTGGAGTTGAGGCCAAGGCATCTGTGAACAGCTCCCCAGTCCCTACCCTCCTCTTCCCCCGTGGTGATCTGGTGCTTGGCCTAGACTGAGAACCAGTGGGAGGAATTCCCCAGCCAAAGGTCAAAAAGCCCTCCGGTAGGCTGGCAAGTTTGGTTCCCAACGCTTAGAACTGGACTCCAGCTATCGTAGACCTAAGGTCCTAATTAAAATACAAATAAATTTGATGGTAACCCCTTCTTCCCTGGATGGTTATAGAGGCTGACCTTTTATCCTGCTGCCTCATTCTCATGAAAACTAATTTATCTAAGCTAAAAGGTGGACCCCTTTTCCCCAGGTTATGTTCGCTTTTGTCAGAGATCACGTTCCCTCAGTTCTGTACTTATTTTCCGGTAATAACTTAGAGGCTTAGGATGCATCTAAATTCCTCTTAATTACCTAAAAGCGTAATTGGTCCATTTTCTGACTTGAATCTACAACTAGGATTGAGAAATCGACCCAGTTCCTTATGTGTAGAGATGGTGTCTAACTCTGTCCCAGAGTCTACCATCAATTATATTTTAGTAAAAAACATTAAATTTAATTTATCTTAAATAGAAGAAAAAGGAACCAAAGTGAAATGTAAAGAATTTCTGACTTTCAAATAAACTTTTCTTTAAAACAAGATGTATTGGTTCTTAAAAGATTCCTCTGAAGTTCAAGCAGTAGATTGAAATATCAAATGTTACGATTGATTTTTACCTACTCTGATAAAATTCAGAAGACATCTTTCATATCCAGACAAATCTACGTTTTAAATTACTGCTTTCACACTTTAAATAAAAAAAAGAATAAAGTTCCAAATTTCACTTTGATATGTCTAGATATGGATCTTTTATTTGGTTTTTAAAATGCCTTTTCTCTTGATGTGTCCTTTCAGCTTGAAGACCTGTCTTTCTTTAGCTCAGGGGATTTTTCTCCAACTATTTAATTCTTTCGTCCTCGCTCCTGATAAGCTAGGCTTGATTCAAACTAACGAGCATGGCAGACAGTTAAAAGCAGACTGAAAAAAAATAAGAGACATGTATGGTAGTAAGGAATCTCCTTGGGGCAGCTTGGGGAATCCTGTATATTTTAATGAATAATACAATTTAATAACAGTTAAATGTTAATGAGGAAGAAAAAATTATATAAAATGTTCACACCAAATCTTATTGTAGCTGAACTTTGGGGATAAAGGCTGGAGAAAGACAGAGTGAAGAGGGAGGAAGAAAAGTTGTGGTGAGGGAGAATGGGGAGCCTTGGAGTCAGAGTCCTTCAAGGCATCTTAGCTTTTTTTTGAGACATGGTCTTACTCTCACCCAGGCTGCGGGAATTCAGTGGCATGATCATAGCTCACTGTAACCTCAAACTCCCAGTTTCAAGTGATCCTTCCACCTTAGCCTCCTGAGTAGCTGGGAATTCGGTCATGAGCCACTATGACCAGCTAATTTTTCTATTTTTTTTTTTTTATAGATATGGGATATGGGGTCTTGCTGTGTTGCCCAGGTTGGTCTCAAACTCCTGGCCTCAAGTGATTCTCCCATCTTGGCCTCCCAAAGTGCTGGGATTATAGGTCTGAGCTGGTGTGAAGTGCTGGGATCATAGATGTGAGCTGGTGTGAAGTTCTGGGATCATAGGTGCGAGCCGCTGTGTCCAGTCGTAGGCATCTGTCTTTTAACCAGGACTAAGGAGAACTGAGCCCTCCAACTTCTCCATCCCTGTTGCTCCTGCTCCTCTTCCTGAGCTGCCCTCAGTCTGTGTGCTTGCCCGCATGAAGATGGACCGCTGAAGAACAGGTGACCTTGTTTTCCCCTTGCTGTTTCTATTGCTTCTTGAGCCAGTTGTGTCCAGTGGGGGAGCACACAGATGAATCAATATCTCATCCACCTGGGAACTTCTATGGACATTAAACTTCCTTTTTCCTCATCAAGAAAATCAGACCTTTCCCTCCCTGCTTCTAAGTATCACTGAGGGAGGATGAATGAAGTAATGTAGGTTTTGGAGCATTGTCAAATGTAATGTACAGTGTACTTTGCAGAGGTTAGGGATTATGTGACCCCTGGCACAGTTTGAAGATTATTTTTTGCAAAAAGACACATGAACAATTGAACTAATGGCTAAGTGAGCAACTGTTTATTAGGTGTCGGCCTCTTCTCAGGGTTTTTCTCATTTTACCCTCATGGACACCTGTGGGGTAGAGGTTATTATTCCTATTTATTGATCAAGTAACCAAGGCCCAAAGAAGTTGAATAACTCATCCAGTGGTGAAATCCAGGATTTAAACACAGGGCAGCTTTACACCAGTGTCTGAACTCCTAACATATATGCCATCTGTAACATTATCTTCAGGAATGAAACAACTGTCGCTGGTTGTCACTTTACACAGAGTTGTTAAGTACGCAGGTTCAGCACAGGTCAACAGAAGCAGAGGTGTCACTGGATGGTCCACCTCCTTATTCTGACCTTCCAGCTTCTCTGACTGACCTTTGTTGTGATCTCTGTACTTGATCCATCCTTGTTCAAACACCCTCACTCCTAACCTGAATTACTGCAGTAGTGTCTAGAATTACCTGTGGTAAAGGACCAGTTTTTTTTTTCTTCAAATCCATTGCAGCCTTATATTTTTGTAAAAAAAAAAAAAAAAGAAGATCCTGCTGGATGTTGCCACAGTGTTAAGTTACTTTCAAATGTGTAAAAGCTTCTAAATACTTCCTCCCCATTTCCGTCCTTATAGGCGGCAACAGTTTGCAGATGGATTCTGGTCCACAGCCATGGTTTAGGTAGCACTGCCCCAAGATCTCCCTTATTTCACTGTTGTCCACTATAAATTAGGTACCACAAGGCAGCCAGAGTGATCTAAAAAAATGCAATTAAAAGATACATCGCTCCCTTGCTTAAAACCCCCAATGGCTTCTCATTGCATTTAAAATAAAATTTAGACATTTCAAAGAGCCCAAAAGGCCCTCGGTCATCTGGCCTGCCTGTATCCGCCCATTTCCATCTCCTCCCTTGTCCTTGGCTTTCCCCAGTGCTAGTGAAATGCAATCTAGCTTTGGTAAAAGTAAGTTCACATGGAGAACATGCAGTGATTGGGGATGTGAGATCCACTTGGTTTCATCCTTTCATCCACTAGACTGAGCATGGACAAGCGCTTCTAACGGCTTCTTCCCAGCAGTGAGAGCCTTCTCGCCCATGCCAGGATGAGCAAGATGACCAAAACCAAGTGCCCAAAGAGATTTGTGGGCAACTCTGCTTGGGTAGGGGAGCCTGCTGCCCCTCTGACGAGCTCAGCCTGAGCTGCCTGTATTCCTTTCACGTCTCACATCTGCTTTGTAGGCTGTTTGCTTCCAGAAAATGAGTCTGTTATGAGCCAACATCATGGAAGGGTCGTTCCAAATGCTCCTGTGATGGGGGGATTAAAGGTTAGCAGTGTGACTGTTACTGTTGCTGAGGACTTGTTGGTGGGAACATGACTACCACTGCTATAGTCATTATTTAATAAATTGAGGGGAAGCATCCGTGCTGGCAAGACAATTTCCTGGCTAGTTTGGCTTTGGCCTTTGGTGCTTGGGATTGTCTCCCCATGTCACTTGGTGCACTATTGTGGCGATGAAATGAGAAGGACCTGGGTACATCAGTAGGCTTCATTTAGCCACAGAGAGCCATGGGTTACAGGAAGCTCACCTCTCAGTGCTGCCCCTGTCCTTGACTTTTTCCTCCCTCTCCTTGACTTTCTAATCTGTTGCCTAATTCAATGATTATTGGACTTTCAGAAGAGGATTACATAGTCTTTTGTTAATTGTCATGGCAATGGCAGCAAATATCAAATTTTAGTAACAATAAATTGATATTTATGTATTTAATTCATTTATTTTTCAGACAGAGTCTCACTCTGTCACCCTGGGTGGTAGGCTCAGAGTGCTGTAGTGTCATCATAGTGCACAGCAACCTCAAACTCCTGGGCTCAAGCGATCCTCTTGCCTGAGTTCCTGAGTAGCTGGGACTATGGGCGCCTGCCACAATGCCTGATTAGTTTTTTATTTTTTAGTAGATATGGGGGGGTTCTCACACTTTCTCAGGCTGGTTTTGAACTCCTGAGCTCCAGCGATCCATGCCTTGGCCTCCCAGAATGCTAGGATTATAGGTATGAGCTACCACTCCTAGCCAATAAATTGATAGATCTAGGAACGAGGTGTGGTGGCTCATGCCTGTAATCCTAACACTTTGCTAGGGTGAGGCGGGAGGATCACCTGAGGCAAGGAGTTCAAGAGCAGCTTGGGCAACACAGCAAGACTTATTTTCTATAAAAAAATTAAAAAAAATTAGTCAAATATGGTGGCATGCATCTGTAGTCCTGTGTACTTGGGAGGCTGAGGCAGGAGGATTGCCTTGGAGTTCAAGGCTCTAGTGAGCTATTATCAAGCTACTGCACTCTAGCTTAGGTAACAGCACAAGGTAGGACCCTTTCTCTAAAAACAAAATATTAGTAGATGTGGGCATGTTATATAGCAAAGTGCATTTTTGTGAAGTATACTATGTAATTCCAAGATAGGTGCTTCAGGGACGTTGGTGTGTAAAACATGAGTTAAAGTAGTATCTTTTCTGTGTAATATTGGTATTAAGTGCAAAGTAAACTGAGTTTTAGAGAAATTGTGTTTCTGCCCAAGATGGTATAAGAGGGCCAGGTTTACCTTTTTACCTGAAACAACCAAAAAGACCAGGTAAAATGTCTGAAATAATGGTTTTTGAAACACTGGCCTTCAGGCAATGAAGGGCAGTGATCTCTAAGAAATCAGAAACCAAAAGGGATGCTGCAGTGTACTGCCTGGAGAGTTTCCAGGTGAGACTCCGGAGGGGAACCCAGGTGGAATTTGGATTCCTTGAGTTGAGGAGCTAGTGGGAAGAGCCTGGAGGAAACCATACAGGGTAACAGCAATGGGACGGCTACATGGAGAAAGAAGACCTTAGGTGCCTGCAGTGGGTGCAAGCATGCTCAGCACATGCTTGTGTGGAGACTACTGGAGACAGTGGCTAGGCTTGTGGGGAGAACAGAACAGAGCCCAGTGATCACAGGGGGCCAGGAATATTGCCTGTTCCTTCCAGTCAGACTGGAAAATTCATAATTCACGGGGTATTGAGGAGAACAGTCAGGAAGGTCTTGCCTCAGTAGAGGAGAATAATTAGCCCTAGAGTGAACACTTTTCCAAACATGCCTAACAAATCACAAACAAGCAATTCCCAAAAGTGTTAAATTTTTTCTAGGTCACTTAACCCCATTCCAGAACAGAACTGAGGAATATTTATAAGAATAAAAAATGACCAGTGCCCAGCAAGGTACCTGAAACCCCCCAGACGGTAAAGAAGTTGTGTTTCAAGTGGAAATACACTCTCCCTGACTGTCCTGGAGGACATTTTTATATCAAGGCCTTCAGTGTAATACTATATATACATAACAAGCTAGAGAATGCCAAACCATGGTCTGTCTTGATATTTACCTTGGCTTCTGAGACAGCTGTTCCTCTTTGATGTCTATTACTGTTTTTAAAAATATTTTTCCTGTGTTTGATACCTCTAACCTCTCCAATGGATTGTGGCAAGGCAAAGTCAGCTAAGATATTAGCCAAGTACATCATGTATCCCAAGGAATTGGAGCTAGGAGTAGGGGGCAGAGCGGGGTGGGTGGTGAGGTGGGAATAATTTTTTAAGGCTGATGGATCAGTTAGATGGAAAGGCCTTAGAGTAGTGGTGTCCAACCTTATTTTTTCTCTGCCACACATTGGAAAAACAAGAGTTGGCTTAGGCCACTCAAACACTACACAACACTAATGAGAGCTGAGTAACCAAAAAAAAAAAAAAAAAAAAAAAAAAAATTATTCAAAATTTTTTTGATATAAAAAACCAAAGAAAAGCAAAAAAAATTCGCCCCAAAAACAGCATGTGGCCCATGGGCCACAGGTTGGATACCCCTGCCTTGGAGAGTAGTAAAGGCCAAAGGCCAAACCAGGCAGGCCAAGATCTCTAATAGGTCTAAGGGAGCTGGCTAAGCCAAAGTTCAGAACCAGAAGCCCTTAAAACCCAGCAAGAATGTACAGAGAGTAAGGTGAACAAAGTCCTGTCACTACTGTAGTCAAGGCTGAAGACTCAGGGCTTGTTCATACCAGACGTTGAAGGCTGGGTTGGAGAGAGGCAGGTGAGGATCACGCATGGGCTTATTGCCCTGGAGGTTGATAACTGAGCTCCACACTTTGAATCTGGACTGCATAGTCTCTCTTTGAGATTTGAACAGTTTTAAATTTGGTTGCCAGGCCTGTTTCTCTGATGCTGTCCCACCCATAGCACCCACGTCCAGCCTGACACTGTCTTCTGAATGTTTCTAGTTAGACACTTGGCTGCCAGAACAAACAAGTTTTCTTCAGATTGGTTGGGGCTAAGCACCTTGGCATTCTTTCCACACTCTACCTGGCCAGAAATGTGGCTTTTCTTCCTACAATTTGTAAATCACTGGGCTTCTGGAAAACAATTTAGTTTCTTAAAATATTTTAGTTCAGGTCAACTTATAGATAAGCTCCTTCTTAAAGATGATGACAAGATATCACTACTATTGTTTGACAGAAATTTTACTTCTTTGGGAGATAGGATTGAGACTGATGGAGCAGTCTTTGGGAAAATTGGAAGTCAGTTTGTCTTTTAAAGAAGGGGTTCTTAAAATCACTTTTCACAAGGTTTTCAATCAGTAGTCTTAGAACACTTTACTTCCATTCCCATTGGTGACTGTACTGTGAATTGAGTAACCACAGCTGGGATACAGGGATGTAGGGATGTAGGATGGATGCTAGTCAGCATTCTTGTGGTCAGTATGGTGGTCTTTGTGGCCGGAACAATCACTTGGAATATTTAATAATCACAACAACACTAGATAGTAAATGAAGTAAGTTTATCACTTTAGTTTCCTTCAAATTAGCATGGATTGGAATAGCTTCTGTTCCTCTAGGTGTTCCCTATGGGAGAGAGAGAGAGGAGACACTGAGAGAGCACAGACTGGGGCTTCAAGCTGGGTGACTGGAAGGGCCCAGCACTCACTTCCTCCAGTAGAAGGACCAAAATGGTGGTGGGTAGTAATCAAAGGCTGTATAGAGTGTTGAAGACAGAATGCTGGAATTCAGCAGGGAAGTGACAAGGAACCTCTGAGGTATGGAAGGAGAAGGACATGAATAAGCTGCCCAAGCCAGGATCAGAACCAGAAGAATGTTCATGCAGGGAAAAGGTAAGGAAGGGATCCTTAGTGGTTCATGTTTCCACTGTAGACTCCTGCCATCCTAGTCATGGGAGAGCTCCCACAACCCTTATGGGCCCTGAGACTAGTTCAGGGAGCTGCTTAAAATTTATGGAATGGAATTGTTTCAGAGAGAGAAAGTTCATGGTGGGTCTCACACATTTGACCCAAGTGGCTGCAGCATGACATCATTTTAAGAGGCTCACCCCTACCTGACTACATCTGCTCCTGGGCCCATCCTCCTCCCTGGCTCTGTATTTCCACATCCCTGCAGCCCTGCTGACATCCTTCACATCCATCCAGAGGGCTTCAAAATACCAATAACATTCTTCACAGTATTAGAAAAAATATCCTAAAATTCATATGCAACCACAGAAGACCCCAACTAGTTAAAGCAATTGTGAGCAAAAAGAATAAAGTTGGAAGCATCATACTACCTGACTTCAAAATATACTACAAAGTTATAGTAAGCTAAACAGTATGATATTGGTATAAGGACAGACACATAGATCCATGGAGCAGAACAGAGAATCCCAAAATAAATTTATGTATTTATAGTCTACTAATTTTCAATAAAAGTGCCAAGAATATGCATTGGGGAATAGATACCCTCTTCAATAAATGGTGCTGAAAACCAAGTGCAGAAGAATGAAACCTATATCTTGCCACATGTAAAAATCAACTCAAAATGGATTATAAACTTATCGTAAATGTTAAGACCCAAAACTATAGAACTACTAGAAGAAAACATAAGGGAAATGCTTCAGTCTGGACAATGATTTATGGCTTCAAAAGCCTAGACAACAGAAACAAAAATAGACAAATGGTGTTACATTAACTTGAAAAGCTCTGCATAGCAAATGAAAATCAACAGAGGGAAGAGACAACCTGTAGAATGGGAGCATTTGCAAACTATTTATCTGACAAAAGACTAATATCTTATCGCAAAAACAAAACTCAAAAAACCCATTAATAAGTGAGTAAAGGATTGAAATAAACATTTCTTAAATGACAATATACAAATAGCCAACAGATGTATGAAAAAATGCTCAACATCACTAATCATTTGCATTTCCCTAAATGCAAATCAAAACTACAATGAGATATTAACTCACCCCAGTTAGAATGGGTTTTATCAAAAAGACAAAAAATAACAAATGGTGAATATGTGGAGAAAGGGGAACTTTTATACATGGTTAGTGAGAATGTAAATTAGTATAGCCATTATGGAAAATAATTTTGAAGTCTCTTAAAAATTTAAAAACAGAAACAACAGTACAATCCAGCAGTTCCATCACTAGTATTTATTCAAAGAAAAGGAAATCAGCATCTCAAAGGGATACCTGCACTTCCACGTTTATTTGCAGTGCTGTTCACAATTACCAATATATGGAATCAACCTAAGTGTTCATTCATGGATGAGTGGATAAAGAGAATGTGGCATATATACACAATGGAATACTATTAAGCCATAAAAATCAATGAAATCGGTCAGAATTCCACGCCGGCCAATCAGAACTGTCCATGTACTATCGGGGGCGGGGCTGCCAGGGGAGGAGGAAGATGGCGGCGGGGGCGAGGTATTTTCAAAAGAAATAACTCCAGATTAATGGATGAAATTTTAAAACAACAGCAGGAACTTCTGGGCCTAGATTGTTCAAAATACTCACCAGAGTTTGCAAATAGTAATGACAAAGATGATCAAGTTTTAA
>CAUYRH010032809.1:0-15433 GCA_963574655.1 Perodicticus potto | reverse complement strand
TTTTCTTTGAACCAGAAAGGAGGCAATGGTGTTCTGAGAAGCACAAATTAGCAAAGAACTGTATCATTTCCTTTTTTATTCCTGTTACTTCCCTGTATTAGCCAACCACTTGCCCTCCAGTGTGTGTGTGTGTGTGTGTGTATGTGTGTGTGTGTGTGTGTGTGTATATATATATATATATATATATATATATAAAATTATGTACGGGTTGAACATCCCTAATCCCAAAATCAGAAATCAAAAATTGTTTTCTTTTTTATTCAGTTATTTTTTATTTGCTGTGTAACCTTAACTGATCAAAATATATTTTCAGGTTCTTTGTATGAAGAGATGGTGACCTCTCTCTGTCACCTAGACTCACTTTGAGTCTAGACTATTCCCTACCTAGTCTAGACTCAAACTCCATGGCTCAAGCAATTCTCCCACCTCAGCTTCCTGAGTAGCTAGGACTAAAGTTTCATGCCACCATACCCAACTCTCTCTTTTACTTTCTCTCTCTCTCTCTCTTTTTTTTAGACAGAGTCTCACTTTATGTCACCCTCTGTAAAGTACTGTGGCTCACAGCAACCTCAAACTCTTGGGCTCAAGGGATTCTCTTGCTTCAGCCTGCCACAACGCCCGGCTATTTTTTCATTGAGCTGTCATTGTTGTTTAGCAGGCCCAGGCAGGGCTGGAACCTGCCAGACCTGGTGTTTGTGCCCAGCGCCCTAACCACTGAGCTACGGGCACCGAGCCTTTTTTTTTTTGAACTCAACCAACTGGTAAATGCCTGGCTTTCTCAAACTTTTTGAGGGCACCACAAGGGGGAAATTGCACACCTGACACGTTTGCTTGCTCATTCAGTACACGCAGACTTTGTCTCATGCACAAAATTATTAAAAACAATGTGTAAAATTACCTTCAGGCTATGGTATAAGGTACATATAAAACGTAACTGAATTTTGTGTTTAGACTTCGGTCCCATCCCTAAGATATCTCATCATGTGTGTGCAAATATTTCAAATCCAAACAAATCTAAAATCTCAAATGTGTGTGCTCTTATGTGCTTTGGATAAGGAACACTCAAGCTGTACTATATGTAAAATTTTATTACCAACAGCATAAGAGGGCTGTCCTTGTTCCACATCTGTTTGTTGATCATACATATTATAAATATTTTCTCCCACTCTATGGATGAACAGAAGATCTGAATGTAAATCTAGCTGAACTGATCAAACTTTTCCATGATGGTTAGAGGTTTTAGGGTTTTGTTTAAGAAACCTGCCCCTGACCCAAGACTACTAATGTCCTAGAAGTTTAAATTTTTGCTGTTCATAGAAGTTTAATTCATCTGGAATTCATTATTTTTGTATAGTGTAAGGAGGAGGTCAAATTTCACTTTTTCGTATGTGTGTCTGACTAACCAAGCAGCACTAGTTTGGAGAGAAACTTTGTCATAAATCAAGTGCAAGTATACAGAAGATGCCAAAAAAGTATACATATTTTAAGAAAGGAAAAAACTTTCCACTGAAGAGCAATTCCCTATTTCTTTCTCAGTCCTTCTCTCTATGTAACTTTTTCTCCCAGATTGAGACTCCATTTCTTATTTCTTTTATTTTGCCTCTCATGAATTTTTCTTTTTATTCTGAATTCAACTTAGTCTGGCTTTCTAACTCACTGATTTAGTTTTCTAAAGTGTCTATGCTGACATTCAGTGCCTCTATTTATTTTAAAAACATCATTGTTCACATTTTTATTTCCAGTGTAAAAACACAATTCTCAAAGACATTTGTTTGTATGTGTCCATGTTTTATTTAACTTATCACTTAAGAAACCAGCAGGCGGACAAAAGAGCTCATTCCCTGAACATTTGAGAAATAGATCTGAATACAGTCAATAGGAAAATAATGCCACAATTAGTATTAAGTTAGACATAAGATTGGTTAACCTTTTACAGGAAATAAAACCATATCACCTTTGGGGTTAACTTCTCTACTAGGCTATAAAACAAAACATCTTATTGATTCCTGTAGGTCATCTTGTAGCCTTACAGACCTTTACAGGATTATGAGCCATTTGCATTCCATCAGTTATGGATTGTGACAATACTGTGACAGCTATAGTATAGTCCACAAAGAGATCAGATGAAGGTCAAGCAGGCTTATTAGAAAATGCCCTAGCATGTAAAATAAAGCAGCCATTATCTTCCCTTTTTATGTATTTGTGGTCAAGGGGTCAGGCAGACAGAAGGAGCAGCAAACCCTTCACAACCTTGTGGGTAGTGGGACATGGTAGGGTTTCTCTTACGTAGCGGACATGGATTGTTTTCTCTGTTTTCACCAGTCCAAATTTCTTTTCATTCCTGTTACTTTTTTTGATGTGTTGTTTCAGCAGGAAACTAGGTGAGGGAGAGAGCTGAATAAGTACATGGCTAGAATTACAAAGTTTGTGTCTTCTATTCCAGATAGCCATGGATTTTTCTCATTTTTTTCCACAGAAATATTAAATATATGTCCTTTAGAAGCTCATTATCATCATCTCCTTTTTTGGCTCTCGCAGATTCTAAGAGGACACTGTTGTTTTCCTTCAAGATTTCTAGTAATTCTGTAAAGCTAACCTATATTTTGTTGACTTTATTTCTACATCCTTCTGAGATAAATTGAACTCTTTTATGACCATTCACCCCTTTAAAAATATGACTAAATCTATGGGCACTTTTGTCAGAAAAATGCACACCTGCACTCATACAGAACGCCCTCCATACAGGTTTCTACTTACTTCTTTTTGCTTAGTTACATTGGAATGAAGTAGCAATTCTGGGAACAGCTGCAGAAAAATGGGTAAGAGCTAAGTTAAATTGGCTCCAACAGTCTGAGGAAATGCAGGATTAATGACAATTAACTTGGGAGGTTTCGCAACATTGTATAATTTAAATACATAGAAAAATGATGGTATCCTGGACAGTGTGGGGCAGGAAGTAATCCGAAGGTCTGGCACAAAAGTAGAAGGCAAGCCTGAGAGGGACGCTGCCCTCAAGTTAAGGAATAGACGGGAGGAATAGACTGGAGACCCTCAGTAGAGTGGCTGCGCCTCACAGCCCAGAACCTCCAGTCTCAGGGCAATCTGGTTCACCCAGCTCTGAGGGTGAATTCTAATGTAGCGGGTCAGTAGAGGTGGGTCTACCGAGTTCACCACAGGTGTGAAGGAGTCTTGATTTCCCTGAAAAACCTGAAAGAGGAAAGGTAACACTTATTAGTTGTTATGCAGGTAAAAGAATAGAACTGAGAGCATCCTGCTTGCCTGCTTTGGAGGCCTTTGTTCTAGCTAGGCCTTATATCTGGCATGTTCTCATCCACTTCGCAGATGTCAGCTAAGTGGAGTGCTTCGAGTTAGGTAACAAATAGCATCTGTGTGTTGGGCCATTTTGAAGCTGGAGTTAGGTGTGCAATTCAGTGTAGCCCAGTGATGGCAGGAGTGGGTGAAGAAGAGAGAGGGAAGAGAGTCTAAGACGCAAGGCACTTACCACTCTAGGACTTTGGAGGCAAGCCCACCTATAAACCAGGCTGTTGTTTGGAAAAGTCAGAATATGAATATTCAAAAAATATAATTCAAGGCAACTCTGAAACCTTGTGTGGTTTTGTGGATTCCCTGGTAATCCTACAGTAGAAATGTCAACCAAATGCTGGGAATTTGCAGAGAATAACCAAGAATCTTGGAGAAATAAGAGCAGCATGAACAGATGTGGCTTATTATGATGTCTGCTCCTACAAGGACAGACGGACGCAATGAAATCCTGAAGATCTCCTGAGGTAGTTTGTGTGAAAGGAGGCAAGTTGCCACCATATTGGGAAAGAAGTGGTTAAACAGCAACAAAAGGGCTCCTGCTTCCTGAGGCTCACTGGGTGACATTTTCCTGCAATAATCCTGGCATCTATAGCTCTGCAAAATGTGGTGTCAGTTTCAAGTCTGATTCCAAGTGGGAAGTGACTTTTCCTAGCTAGTGCACCATTAAATAACTTTATTTTCAGTACTTTAGCTACATTTTGCCCCCTAGGTCCCCAGCCCTGGCTGCTGATTGGAATCACCTAGGGAGCTTTTTAAAAATAATTTTGCTGGCCAGCATGGTGGCTTATGTCTGCGATCCCAGCACTCTGGGAGGCCAAAGTGGGAGGATCACTTGAGCTCAGGAGTTCAAGACAAGCCTAAGCAAAAGCGAAACCCTGTCTCTACTAAAAATAGAAAAAGTAGCCAGGCGTGGTTCCTGTAGTCCCAGCTACTTGGGAGTCTAAGGCAGGAGGATCCCTTGAGATCAGGATTCTGAGGTTGCTGTGAGTTATGACACCATGGTACTCTAGCGTGGCAAATACAGTGAGACTCTGTCTCAAATAAATTAAATAAATAAATAAATGCTAACAATCCTATTTATAAGTGAGCAAGAGACTTGAACAGAACGTTCTCTGAGGAAGGCAGACAACGACCAACAAACACATGAAAAAATGCTCATCATCCCTAATCATCAGAGAATTGCAAATCAAAACCACCCTGACATTTCACCTATCCCCAGTAAGACTAGCCCACATTACAAAGTCCCAAAGCTGCAGATGTTTGTCATGGATGTGGAGAGAAGGGAACACTTTTACACTGTTGGGGGGATTGTAAAGTAATACAACCTCCATGGAAAGATGTATGGAGAATCTTTAAAAAGCTAAAAGTAGACCTTCCATTTGATCCTGAAATCCCATACTTGGTATTTACCCAGAAGAAAAAAAACAAAACCAAAAACATTTTACCCTGAGGACGTCTGCACTAAAATGTTTATCACAACTCAATTCACAATTGCTGAGATGTATAATCAACCCAACTGCCCATTATTAACCCATGAATGGATTAATAAACTGTGGCATATGTATACCATAGAATACTATTCAGCCACAAAAAAAGCTGGAGACTTTACATCTTTTGTATTTACCTGGATGGAGTTGAAGCACTTTCTTCTTCTCCACAAGAATGGAAAAGCAGGTAGCCAATGTACTCAATACTAATATGAAACCAATAGATAAACAACTACATGTCCATGCAAGAGAAAAACAAAATTATATTCAAGGGGAGAGGGGAGGGAGGGGCATTGCTGTGCTCTCAACTAATGAGTACAATGGAAGAGTATATGGCACACCTCCTGGATAAAGGGCTCAACTATAACTTGAACTTTACCTAACAAATGCAAGAATATAATTTAATCATTTCGACCCTCATATTAACTGGAAATAAAAATAAATAAATATATGACTAAATAAGAATAATTTTGTTCTCACCCTGGCCCCCTTACAAAGCAGCCAACAAACTCTCAATATATAAACCTGGCGATGCCACACTCTCACTTAACTTCCATGTCACTTACAGTAAAATCTGACTTCCTTATTGTGGTCTCCAAGCTCTGCCTGATAGAGCCCTGGCCAAGTGTCTGATCTCACATCCCACTACGTTCCCTCTATTTCACAGCATTGCCAATACACTGGTCTTGTATTTGTTATTTATTTATATTTTTTACCTAAGTTTTATAAAATCATAACTGTATATGTTTATGGAGTACAACATGATGATTTGATATACAATGTGGAACGCTTAAATCAAACTAATTAACATAACCATCACCTCACTTACTTATTTTGGGGGTAAGACCTTTATAACATACATTTAGTTGTTTTGAAGTGTACCCTTGCATTGTGTACCTTAGGTGAGATCCCACCAAATACTCTCCCTCCACTCGCCCTTCACCCTCCTCTCCCCTCTCCCTCCTCTCCGCTCTTTATTTCTGGACTGTCTGTGTTTTATCATTCGTATGAATGTGTAAGCGTTTATATATCGGTTTCTGGTTTTTGGGGGGGTTTTTTTGTCTTTTGAGAAAGTGGATTGTCATTACTTTTACATTGTATAAGGCCAACTAACTTTAACGGTTAACTTCAGATAAATCTTCCTTGCACAGTACATCAACTTACCAATAATAAAAGGTTTCAAGATCAAATTGGCTATTACCCCCAACGCACAGAGTGAAGCACTAGGGTAACCAGACCTTGGCCCCAGCAGGGCACACGCTACACCTGCGTCACTGAGGAGTAGCCCCAAGAGAAAGGCAACTGCACCCCACCCCGCTGCTGAAAGAAGCCACCATCACCATTCAGAGACAGCCAACAGCAGAGCCCAGAGGGCAGTGGGAAGGAAAAAGGCCAGAAAGAACTTAAGATGTGAAGTTCAACTTTCTGCTCCAACCCCCCCAAACCTACAGGCAGTCAGTTGTGTGATGGGGTGTTCAAAGTAGCAAATGAGACTCACACCAATTTTCTTTTAGACAAAGGATTAAAAATAGGGAAAGGGGGGGGGAATAAGATGGGAAAAGGGAGTCACTTCCAGTAATGCTATACCAAATAATTCATACATGTTGAATTTTTGTAGCTGGCATTAAGAATAGGGTCTTATCATTTGAACAGTATTATCAACCTATGCTACAACTAACTTTTCTTTTATAGTAATGAGAAAAGTAATACGGGATGGCTGTTTGGTCACTTGAGACTCTCTAAGTTACTCCAGACAAAGCTCGGAGCCTATGACAGTACATACCAATACACAAAACGAGGCAGAAAAACTGTATGAGATGGGGCACTGACTCTGTATTATTCTCAGTCTTACCATTTCCCAGAGCTCTTTAGACAAAGAATGAGCTGTCCTATTCCTATATCCCCCACCATAATAAAATCCTAGTTGTTTTATCTAAATAAGCACGCACACAATACAGAACTATACATATTACTTACTCCTGCCTCTGAGAATATTCGTTACTCTCAGATGTCTTTAAGCTTCCCTTTGAGTACAATGAAGAGTAAATAAAGCCAACTTCAGAAGAAATATTTTACTATATACAAAGCATTAAAACTGTATTTCTTATCTGATTCGTTTTATCTCTTAACCACTTTTAGAGGAACACATCAAATAAGAAAGCCAAAGAATAATGCCTTTCACAGATTTTGACAGAAAAACAGTTTAAGAGTAAGCCAGTGGTGCCCAAATAGATCTGTGCCCAAGTAGGCCACTTACGCTTATAGGGCAATAATACCACAAAATGCATAACAGAAAAAAGGGGGAAACAAACTCACAGGCTGAGTACCAACTTGCTGATGAGTATGAGGAGGAAGATGAAGAGATGTCCCTGTGGTCCAAGCAGAGTTCCAGGATCAAGGGCAGGGCACCAGCCTAGAGCCCACCAGGGCCTTAGGGAGAGAGGGAGGCTAGGCTATAGTTTAAGATATTTTTTCTTAAATGAAAATACTTAAAAAGGTAAAGATTTTTTCAGATAAAAAAAAATTTTTTTTTAAATAATAACCTTGCAGAATTAGAGTTTGTCCAGAATAGGAATACTATATAAATCAATTCCAGTTCTTACCTGTTTCTCAAAAAGAACATGGTGTAATTGAGAAAGAACATCTTTGAAGGAAATACCAGAGGCTGAGCTATTAGCAGTTTCTAAAGGATACCCAAAGGGGAACTTTAGTTTTAATCTAAATTTCAGCAAAATCTATACCCATAAATTACCCTTCTTATGCCAGAATCTTTAAGTTTCACACAAATCTGACCAAAGAGGTGGGAGGCCAAGAATGTTGCCTTTTATGGTTCTGCAGAGAAATGAAAAATCAGACACACAATAGTCTCTCCTTCCAACAGAAAACCATTTAAAAGGTAAATATAGGGCGGTGCCCGTAGCTCAGTGGGTAGGGCGCCGGTCGCATAAACTGAGGGTGGCGAGTTTGAACCCGGTCCAGAACAACTAAAACAACAATGACAACTGCAACGACGACAACAACAACAACAAAAATAGCCGGGCACTGTGGCAGGCCCCTGTAGTCCTAGCTACTTGGGAGGCTGAGGCAAGAGAATCGCTTAAGTCTAAGAGTTTGAGGTTGCTGTGAGCTGTGATGCCACAGTACTCTACCAAGGGTGACAGAGTGAGACTCTGTCTCAAAAAAAAAAAAAAAGTAAATGTAAGAGGGTTTTAAGTAAAAGGCAAAAAATCAACAGCAGCCTCAGCCTGCCCTCATCCAGCACACCTGCCTTCCAGACACTCCATCATGGCTACAGTCCTGAAGACACAGATCTAGCTGTCCATGTACATGTTACATGCTGTACACATAATTTATATATTTTTGTTCATTTAAATAAAAACAAAAGGTCAAATCCTAAGCTAACAAGTGCCTATCAAATCCTGGGTATCCAGGTCTGAAGGTCATAATGAAACTCAATATGAACTAGTACATAGACAGTAAATTGATACTCAAAACAACAGTGTCTGTGTAGACTCTCCTACTGGCCTGCAAGGGCAGGATTGTATCACCTCCCCCAATTTGTTTCCATTAACAGTATGTTGGAGACAGTTTACCTGTCAACCTTAGCAGTTTATAAAAAATAAATGAAAATCAAGAAAAATATTGCTCTTACCCCACTGGATTATAATTTAGTGGTAAAATCTAGAAAGGTAAATAAAATCAGGCAAACAGGCTGAGCACAAAGACCAGCTTGGGCAAGAGAGTGAGATTCTGTCTCTACTAAAAATAGAAAAAGTAGCCAGGTGTGGCAGCACACACCTATGTTCCATCTACTCAGAAGGCTGAGGCAGGAGGATCACTTGAGCCCAGGAGTTCGAGGTTGCTGTGAGCTGGGCTGATACCACTGAACTGTAGCCTGAGCAACACAATGAGACTCTTTCAAAAACAGAAAAAAAATTCTTCTTTACTCTTTCTAACATCTTCCCTAAGAATTTTTTTAAGTACTATGAAAAACTAAGTCTATGAACATTGAAGTCTCAGTATTTTCTATCTACTTGTGCTAATGATTTCTATCTACTTATAAAGTAATGGGTTTATAAATTATCCTGAAAAATTAGGTTGTAACAAAGTTCTTTGAAAGCCAAAGGGCTCCAGTGTGGCGGGGAGGGTGATTTTATGCTTTGGGGTTTTGAGAATAAAACAAAAACATCCCAAAAAGTAATGTAGCTTTGTAAAAACAGGGCTGATAACCCCGTTTTTGAACGTTCTATGATTTGAGTAGGAAGCACTCTATTTTCTTCTCAAAATGTTTTTCCCCTTTGTAAAAACTCATTAATGTTTTAAAACTACCTTTAGCACCTCTCTTTTAAATAACTGTTACTCTCTTTCAAAAAGAAACAACTTCTCAAGTTCAAAGCCACCTCCCTCCCTTGTAGAAGGACAGAAGCTCTGACTACCTGGCTGCTGCCTGTGGCCAACTGTGAGGTCAGGCCAGAGGCTTCCCTGGTCCACAGGCCCACCCTTTTCCTATCAGGAAGCTCAGCTAGTTAATGAACTCCCGAGATGAAATACTGGTCAGCATAGTCACCGCCCCACACCCTTGGTGACACAGCATGCTGGTGTCTACAGGGCTCTGGCTGGGCTGTCCTCCATTTTCCCTCCCTACACCCTTCAGGGAGACCTCATGCCCACTTGGCAGTGGTCACCTTTATCTGTTCCTGGATTTAGGTCCATCCATTCACTTGCTGCCCTGGCATCTCAAAATTAGCCCAAGCAGGGCAGTGCCTGTGGCTCAAAGGAGTAGGGTGCTGGCCCCATATGCCAAAGGTGGCAGTTCAAATCCAGCCCCGGCCCAAAAAAAAAAAAAAAAAAACCCACAAAAAAAGAAAGAAAGAAAGAAAAGAAAAGAAAAGAAAAAAACAAGCTCATGACTTCTGGCCCCTCCCCCTCAATCCAGGCTCTTCTCTGGAGTTCCCCATTCAGACAATGGGCCTGTCTTACAAACCCTAAGGCACTTAGTGTGCTGTCACTAAACGGGCACAAAGTAAGTTTATGTGGCACCACTACTGGGTGAGGGGCACACTAACAGGGACCTTACCTAACAAATACAAACACTATAACCCGCCATCTTATCAGGCATCACCAACTTGGGACAGTGTGCTGAGAGCTAAAAAGGGACAGCTTTGGACACCTTGCGAGCATTACAGGAGAGGCACTTAATCCAACTTTGTTTACGGAAGATTTCATCAAGGAGGCCACACCTCTCTTGAGTAGGTGAGGAGTTAGCCCAGGCAAATCTTTTACACACAGGACCCAGCTTGTGAGAACCAAGAGGTAAGAGAGTGTGGTGACACAGTGGGATGGCTGGGAGAGAGGGTTCCATCAGGAGTGGTGACTTCACTGTGCTAACTTCATGTAGACAAATGGCGAGTCCCCAAAGTGTATTAAGAGGAGAAAAGAAGTAACAATAAACGGCTTTGGGAGAGATCACCCTGTCTGCTGTGTGGGTGTCAGAGAGGAGTTGGCAGGACCTCTGGGAGGGGCATGAGTTAGGAGAACATCCTGGCAATCCAAGAAGCAAAGCCAATGACCTCCATATTATGGCAGAAGAGGCTGGGAAATAACAGAAAGGAGCCAATTTCCAGACAGGATCAGGGTTTGGAGCAAGTAGACCATGAGACTGGTTGGTAAGTGCCCCAGAGGAAGGGCACTGACCCAGGACTGATGAATTCTTTCCAGGCTGAAACCCTCACTCCTTAGGGCCTGGCGCTTGAGCCTTTGCTCCTGTGTCCCCTTGCAAACTTTTTCGTTGACATCTAAAAATTGCTTCCCCGTAGGATTAAGTAGTTGTACATGAAGGAATTACGGGTGTGGCCCGCATCTCTGTCTGTTGAAGCAGATGTGTGTCAGACTTTGCTCTTCCCATTATGGGAAAATGTCCACATCCAGTCATCACCGTGTGACCTACTTGCCCACCTGGACTTCCTTTCTGTGAGGAAAAGTCCAACGCTGCCTTCGCACTGTTCAGTTCACCTTTAATCAACCAGAGGAAACCATCTCACCCTTGACTTCCACTTCAGAAAGCCGTTCTGTGAGTTTCACACCGGATAAAACCAACCCCCCCACCACCACTCCCAGGACTCTATCACTTCTTCCTGAAGCTCTATCGAATCTTTCAACGTTACTCCCCAGCAACGGAGAAACCAGACCCTGCAGAAGTCTCACAAGAACCAGAAGAAATAGGTGTTTGCATTCGTCCTGAATAGACAACATAAGCAAATAAACACGCAAATGTGCACTTGTGCCCGCTGAGCCGCTCTCAGGGTCCACCGCACGCCACCGACCCGGCCCATGGCCGGTGGCCCCTCGGTCCTGCCCACGCTCCTGGGGTCGCATCCCGACCCTGGCCCCGCGCCCCGAGGGCGGCCGCTCTGATTTCCCAGCTGGCCTCAAGTGAGAACGCACCCCTAACACTCACGGGGCAAGCCTGCAGAAGTCCCTTCCACAGACAGAAAGGCGAGCTCCTGCCGGCCGGCCCCAGCCCCAGCTCTGGCCTCTCCCTGGGCCTCAGGGACGCAAGCCTCTACAGGCCGCCTGTAGGAAGGAGACTCCTGCCTCGTCTCAGGGTCGGCCATGGGCACCCGACGCCTTTTGCCCGCCCCACCCCATCAACTCTGGCATCACACAAACGAGAAAAGAGCTGGGAGCTTCGCCTCGGATTCAGTCCTAACATGGAGATCCTGGCATGAAGATTCCACTCTCCGGACGCCTCCGCAGTGCCCATCTTACCCCAAGAGACTCTGTATATTGGTTTCATAATAGTATTGAGTACATTGGATACTTCCCCCCCACCCCCATTCTCAACATACTTTACTAAGAAGAATATATTCCAGCTCCCTCCAGGTAAACATAAAAGATGTAAAGCCTCCATCTTTTATGGCTGCATAGTATTCCATGGTATACATATACCACAATTTGTTTATTCATTTATATGTTGATGGATATTTAGGCTGCTTCCACGACCTGGCTTTTGTGAATTGGGCTGCAATAAATATTTTGGTGCAAATGTATTTGTCATAAAAGGATGTTTGTTTTAATGATATTGCAGGATCAAATGGCACGGTCAACTTTTACTTCCTTGAGAATTCTCCATACTTCTTTTCAGAAAGGCTGTATTAGTTTGCAGTCCCACCAGCAGTGTAGAAGTGTTCCTTTCTCTCCACATCCACTCCAACATCTGCAACTTTGGGATTTGTGATGTGGGCTAAACTTAGTGGAGTTAGGTGATCTCTCGAAGTGGTTTTGATTTGCATTTCTCTGATCATTAAAGATGATGAACATTTTTTCATGTTTTTAGGCCATGTGCCTGTCATCTTCAGAGAAATTTCTGTTCAAATCTCTTGCCCACAAAGAAATGGAGTTGTTTGTCTTTTTCTTATTGATAAGTTTGAGTTCTCTATGGATTCTAGTTATCAGACCTTTGTCAGAAACATACCCTGCAAAGATGGCCCCCCATTCTGAAGGCTGTCTATTTGCTTTTACTCACAATGCCCTAAGCTCTGCAGAAGCTTTTTAGCTTGATCAGATCCCAGTAATGTATTTTTGGTGTTGCTTCAATTGCCAGAGAGGTCTGCCTCACAAAATATTCTCCCAAGCCAATTATCTTCAAGTGTTCTCCCTGCACTCTCTTCTAGTATTTTTATACTTTCATGTCTTAAGTTTAAATCTTTTATCCAGTGAGAATCGATTTTTGTTAGTAGTGAAAGGTGAAGGTCCAGTTTCAGTCTTCTACAGGTCACTAGCCAGTTCACCCAGTACCATGTGTTAAATAGGGAATCTTTTCCCCAGTGTCTGTTTTAGTTAGGCTTATCAAAGTTCAAATGACGATATGTGTTTGGGTTCATCTCTAGGTGCTCTACTCTGTTCCATATATCTACATCTCTATTTTTTCTATGAGTACTGTGCTGTTTTGATCACTATAGATTTGTAGTATAACCTGAATACAGATGCAAAACTATTCAGTAAGATCCTACCAAACAGGATTCAAGGCTATATCAAAAAAAATTATATAACATGATCAACTTGGGTTTATTCCACGGTTACAAGGTTCGTTGAACATACATAAATCTATAAAGGTAACATATCACAGAATGTTCATATGCTGGGGTACCATCTCTGCAACTATTCTAGAAGGTTCAGGCTGGATTACATGTGGTTTCAAAAGAGGAAGCAATTTTTTAAACAGGGTGTTTGAAAAATATCTGGGAGATTTTTCTGACTGAATCCACAGGGCTCTGAAGAGGGTGGGGTCTTAGTGAGACCACAAACCTGCATGTTTCAACTCTTCAGCAAAGGGAGCCCCTGAAGGAGCGCAGCGGGCAGGTTCCGACCAGCTAGGGATATCTCAGGAAATCTGTGGCCTGAACCTCCGCCTCCCAGTAGTTGTGGGATTGCCGCCCCACAGGGAGCCACCGAGCCCGAGGATCAACCGAGTCTGGGCTCTCTGGATCAGAAGAGGCTGTGCAGGCCGGCGTTCAGGTGGTGAGCTTGCCCACTCACTCGGCCCAATCCCTCGTCCTCCTGCTGGCAAAGATGCCAGCCAAGCCTGATGTCGGCTTAGCGCATGAGGCTTCTAGGCAGATGGTGGCCGGAGGTTCTGCTGCTCTTGTAGAAATTTGCCTGATGCACCCCCTTGACGTGGTGAAAACCAGAGATCCATCCATTTCTCTATTGCTATCCTAAGAAATTAGAATAGTCCCTACACCTGTGCAGAGCCCTCTACCTGGCCAGAGACTGCTGGAGCCACGGGCTCTCTTTGCCAAAGTCACCAGGTACCAGGTAGTCCCAGAACTGAGTCCCAGTTCCTGTTGGTTCCGTGTGTACCACGCTCCACTCTGGAGTTGCTCCCACAGCCAAAACCCCCTAGCTGAGGCAGTCCCAGAGGAGCTACACAAGGTCACTTCTTATAAATATCCAGCAACAATAGAGTGATCCCTGCGGGGTCCAATCTTGGAGAGACACCTCTTCAACCCTGAAGACGGCCAGAGACAACAGTGAAAAACAATCATGAGGCGGAATCAACGGAAAAACTCTGGAAATATGAATAATCAGATAGATCAACTCCCCCAAGGAACGAAAAGGCAGACACAGCACAAGATCCCATACATAAACAAATGGCTGAGATGTCAGAAATCGAATTTACAATCTGGATAGCAAATAAGATCAACAGAATGGAGGAAAAGATGGAACTAGAATTTCAAGCAGTAATCCAAAAGATGTCTCAAGAATTCAACCAATTCAAAGACAAAATGACCAAAGATTTTGACGTATTGAGACAAGAAGTTGCAGCCCTCAAAGATCTGACAAATACAGTAGAATCCCTCAGTAACAGAATGGAGCAAGCAGAAGAAAGGATTTGTGACATCGAAGACAGAGCTTTTGAATGCTCCCACAAGCTCAAAGAGGAAGAGAAATGGAAGGCAAACACAGATCATTCTCTTAGAGAGCTCTGGGATAACTTGAAAAAACCAATATTCATCTTATAGGGATACCTGAAAGTGATGAACTGGCCTCACAGGACACAGAATCCCTTCTTCTGGAGATTATGAAAGAGAACTTTTCAGACATGCCAAGAGACTCGGAAAATCAGATAGCAGACAGTTTCAGAACCCCAGCATGACTCAACCCGAATAAGACATCCCCCAGGCACATCATAGTTAACTTCACTAAAGTTAATATGAAGGAGAAGTTTCTGAAAGCAGCCAGACACAAGAAAACCATAACTTACAAGGGGAAGAACATTAGAATAACTGCAGATCTCTCTGCTCAAATCTTTCAAGCTAGAAAAGGATGGTCATTGACTTTTAATCCCCTAAAACAAAATAACTTTCCACCCAGGATCCTATATCCAGCCAAACTGTGTTTCATTTATGATGGAGAAATTAAATACTTTAATGACATCCACATGCTGAAGAAATTTTCCATAATTAAACCAGCTCTCCAGGATATTCTCAGAACTATCCTCCATAATGACCAGTGTAATCCTCCAACACAAAAGTAAACTCATTCAGATACTTTCGTTCAAATTCCAACTTTCACAATGGCGAAAGGATCAAAAATGCCCACTGGACTTTCGAAAGGCTTATCATTATTCTCAATTAATGTAAATGGTTTAAATTGTCCTCTAAAGATGCACTGGTTGGCTGACTGGATACAAAAACTATGGCCAGATATCTGCTGAATACAAGAATCTCATCTTACCTTAAAAGATAAATATAGACTCAAGGTGAAGGGATGGTCATCTATATTCCCGGCAAATGGAAAGCATAAAAAAGCAGATGTTGCAATCTTATTTACAGATACAATAGGCTTTAAACCAACCAAAGTAAGGAAGGATAAGGAAGGACACTTCATATTTGCTAAGGGTGATACTCAATATGATGAGATTTCAATTATTAATATTTATGCACCCAACCAGAATGCGCCTCAATTTATAAGAGAAACTCTAACGGACCTGAGCAACTTGATTTCCTCCAGCTCCATAGTAGTCGGAAATTTTAACACTCCTCTAGTAGTGTTGGACAGGTCCTCCAAAAAGAAGCTAAGCAAAGAAATTTTAGATTTAAACTTAACCATCCAACATT
>CAUYRH010032804.1:0-13735 GCA_963574655.1 Perodicticus potto | reverse complement strand
TAAGAAACAATCTCAAAGTCACCATCTCATGAAAACCAAAATGCCTTCACATAATTTGAATTTTAAATTCCCACAAAATGATAGGGATCCTGTACTTCAAGTTTAACTTTTTTTTTTTTTTAATTTATTTTTATTTTTTTTTTTGAGACAGAGCCTCAAGCTGTCACCTTGGGTAGAGTGCCGTGGCATCATAGCCCACAGCAACCTCCAATTCCTGGGCTTAAGCGAGTCTCCTGCCTCCGCTTCCCAAGTAGCTGGGACTATAGGCGCCCACCACAATGCCTGGCCATTTTTTGGAGGCAGCCGTCATTGTTGTTTGGCGGGCCCGGGCTGGATTCGAACCCGCCAGCTCAGTTGTACATGGCTGGTGCCTTAGCCCGCTGAGCCACAGATGCCGAGCCTCAAGTTTAACTTTTAAGTGTTCGATGTTATATTACTTTAAAAAGTTGTGTATAACACTGATGACATTAAAACTCAATAGTTACTGCTTTTAATTATGTAGTTTTTCTTTATGGCCTTGAAATACACATCCAGTCTCTACATGACAACGTTTGCTGACTGAAGGGTAATGGAGGCAGGTGGGGTAGGCAGAGAAGAAGAAGAGTAAAAAATATGGTTATTTTACCTTTCAAAATACTTTAAAGATAGATAGATAGTTCTTTGGCCTGACACTTTATAGCTCTTCCTCCTCTTTGGTCCTTCAATGAGAAGGAAAGAATTCTCCCACAAATGCTTTCTCATGCTACCAAATTCAGAACTGAACTAGTATTAAACAAAAAGCATACCTGGCTCTGACACCTCTGTTTTCGGGGTAGTTATTTTGTCCTCTCTTGAAATGCTCATTTCTGTCATTTGCTGAGTTACAGGCAAGGCAGCCACAGGCACATTTCTATTTGAGTTCAAGCAAACAGTTATTTTTAAAGATGTTAAGGGTACTTTTTGAGATGAGTAAGTTTTCAATTCAGCTGTAAATTATGTATTATTTCCAACACGGTCAAATGGAGCTAAATAACCTAAAATTTTAAAAAGGATATTATTGGATGTCCAGAGTTATTGAGAAGAAAGCAATTTAATAAATGGTTCATTGACTCAAGGCTGCATTATTTGTATAGGTTACCATATTCTATTATAACCAAGTAGGACTTTTTAGCTGTGCCTGTAACTTGGTTAAGGGCAAAAGAGGCAGCTTTGCCAAAACACCTGTCTGGCACTGTAATACAGTCTGCAGTCTCTCAACAATCCCTAAACCTTAATTACAAATAAAAACAGCACAGCATTTCCAACCCAGTATCCTTGAGGGGGTCAGGGATACAATATAACATACATATTTACTCAATGTCCTAAGAGTCATCACATATTGAAGGACACAGGAATTCTTAATTGTGTAACGCATGCAAAGCTAAGAACATTTAACATGTTACCATCTTTATTATTGTATGGTTTGCACAGACATCTTAATTTCCTTTGTATCATAAAAAATCTGAAATATTCACTCTTACCTTGATTTTTCAGATGTGCTGCCAGCAGCACCTTCACAGTTGTTTAAGCTAGTGTCTGCTCTCTGTACAGATGCAGAATCTGAGGTAGGACTGTTGGAACCACTAGCTGTCCCTATTTTAAAAAAAAAGTTTGTAAGGAACCAATCAATACAACAAAAATTCACTTAGAATCAAGACTTAGTAGGTAACGAATACTTGCATTTAATTAGGTTAGTGATTTAAGCACTTTCACTGTGCTTTAATTCTATACTTAAATGAGTATCCAAAAAAAATATTAAAGTCCTATCCAGTGAACATTAAGTATAAAACAAAATCCTCACAATGAAAAACTTAAAATGCTTGCATATAGTCGTTTCTGATGCAGTCACGTCAAAGACTTAGGCTCTTGTCAAGTCTTCTCTTTGGGTTTTCAGCATTCTCAGTCTTGGACCCACTTCTTGCTTTTATGTTTTCTGTCCACCAGTTCTTCAAATGTGTTTTTACTCGAAAACAACTTACCCATTGGGCTCATTCTGCCACTATTCTGCTGCCTCTGAAGATGTTCTTTGTAGCAAACAGAACACATTCCATTTGTTCTAGGATTCCCATAAAAGCCACATCCTGTACTACACAGCATGGGCCCTGGGGTCTGGTTAGTCTCCTGAGCCATTTTTCTGCTATAAGCAAAACAAAACAAAACTTTAGAAATTAGCGTATCATCAAAATAAAATCCACATCAAACAATCACCAATGTACCTTTGTTATTTTTAAACAAGCCTATTTCTAAGAAAGGCCACGATTGTGTTAATCATTAAAAAGAATAAAGACTGGCTTGCAGGCACAAGGGCACAAGCCACATACACCAGACCTGGCATGTTAGAATCCAGCCCGGGCCTGCCAAACAACAATGACAGCTACAACCAAAAAATAGCGAGGTGTTCTGGCAGGCACCTATAGTTGCACCTACTTGGGAGGCTGAGGCAAGAGAATCGCTTGAGCCCAAGAGTTTGAGGTTGTTGTGAACTGTGATGCCACAGCATTCTACTGAGGGCAATGTAGTGAGTCTCTGTCTCAAAAAAAAAAAAAGGAGTAAAAACTATTCTGTTACCTTTATAAATGATTTCAGGACTAAACTCCATAATTAAATATTAAAATTTATTATTTTCAATTCCTGAGGTCTGCCAGATTATCAGGGTTATGTTTTAATTAATTTGGAAAACTAGTATCTTTGAGTTATTTTCTGCTGTCCTGCAGGATAGATCCTTCAACTTATGTTTTTACTTAGCTGGCTAAAAACATTAAATGAAACTGGCAAATGGTAAAAAAAGCCCACAATCACTGACTCTTGATATAAATATGAGCAGTTCTTCAAACTGGCTGAATACTGGATCTAACCCTAAAGCTTTCTTAAAATACCTTAAACATATTCAGACCCCATCAGTAATCTGAGAATTCTGCTGTGAGGCATGGCATCTATACCTTTTCAATGCTTAAATATCTTTACAAAAGACTGAAAAGAGAGCTTATAGCTTTTTCTGCTATTCTGGCACCAAGTGAAATTCTTTTAAGAATTTAGGGGTCAGCTGCTTCCGAAACTCCTTTTTATGTTCTGCATTTGAAGTGTGAAAATTTATTTCAGAGTACTTTACAGTCAGTGCCTAGAAACCTGCAATCATAAATTATGAACCAATTTGTCAGGCAAAGGCTCTTAATTTAATAAGTGCTTGCCTTCCTCAAACCAGAAAATGAAATCTTCCCAAGTTCAAATATAGTAAAATAAGACAATAATCTTTAGTAGTGGTTAATATTTAATGCTAGATTAGCAGAATAAACTTTATACAGTAAACATACCATTGCTTTTCCAGAAGACTTGTTAAAATTAGCGAAGTATAGTTATACTGAGCTAAATACAATACCCTTTCTTTAGGTAACAGAAAATGCATATTTAAGAAAAATTATTTTTAAATGACAATTGTGGAGGGTTTTCATGTCATCTTATTTATAAATAGGACATTTGAGTATTAAAGGGAAATTGTGTGCTTTAATTTTCCAACTACTGCACACTGGAATACACTCTGAGCTATTAAAAACACTATTTTACTAATGTTAAATAACTACCAAGAAGGAAAAGGGTCAACCAATTTTACCTAGCCTGATGACAATTTAATACCAGTAACCTTTCCTTTTGTTAGCAAAAGTACTAAATATTTCAAGTCAATCAAGCGTGTATAAAAAGTGATCAAAATCTACAACTTATTTCAAACAATAGTATTAATTTGGCTGACACTGTCTCTTTAAATAGTAAATGGAATTTAGCTGACTCATTTTGGAGCAGGGTATTATAAACATTTCAACATAACTTATTTAGTTTATTAATAAACTCAGCTAGGTTTTTAAATGCTGAGTATGAGAAAAATATGATTCAAATTATAGATAATTTATCTGCATGCCTAACATGCACAATTTACGTGACTGCCCTATGCAAAAAAGTTGGGCCCTTCCTTAGAGCCAGTTGAAGAATTATGCTAATTCACGCTTTCTATACTAACACTCATTGTCTTTAAAACCAAGCTGGCCTGAGTTTAGGATCATCAATCCACATTAATTTTAATCTCATCTGTAAAACCTTTTTTAGAAATGGTGGAGAACCCATCTAAGGATTTCAAACAATTTGACATACAAAGTAGTCCACATTTCCTTATTCAGAAAACACGTCTACCTCCATTTTATTATAAATAACCTTCAACTAATATACACAAAAACACAAGCACATTGGAGTCTCCTGCATGGCTTCCCATCTTTAGATTCCTCCCCACCCCCCAGAAAGGCAGCATTTAAATGCCATCACATGTGCACAGCTTGCTTTAATATTTCTCAGAAGCTTAGATCACATGGGAGGGCGCTTCAGCCTGTCACAAGGCTGCAATGTGACAGGCTGAGCTGGATGGAGGCTCTCACATAAAGCCTAGTCAACAGGGGCCTCTGAAATCAGCTTCTATTTTTATCGCAGAGCCTGCCAACTCCTACACAACCAAGAATTAAGGATGAAGCGTTCCTGTATCTAACATAACAGAGAAACAAAACAAAAACGGCTCTTAGTTTTTCTTCTTCTAATGTAAGGAGGACTAGAGAACAATTTCAAATTTAATCTGTAAGATGCAAGCATCATTAATTACTCATGAAGCTAAAATGGTCAGAGTTGTTTGTAAAAAACTAAACAAGTAATCCTTACATCTTAAATCAGGTGGCAATTATCTGAGGAGTGATGGGGTATGGGAAGTCTGTGGTCACCACTAGGTACTGCCTTTTCCTCCCCCTTGTCTGTATTTTAGAAAAACAGAATATTTCTCCATTTCTATTTAGTACCTTCTAAGCAGTTAGAAACTTAATGCACGTTTGTGTTAGCACTACGAAGGAATAGCTGGTATGTATATTTTTTATAAAGTTTATGGCTTCCTTTAACTCCTAGCTAGAAAAAAACCTGGTGTGTAACAATATTTTCCAACCCCAAATCTGAATAAAGGGCTTTTCACCTATGGAATATTCTTTCAGGTGGGCAGGGTGTTTTAAGAAGGCAAGAACGCCTACTCACCTGGGAATTGAGATCTGAGTTCTAGTCTCTAATCTGCCACTAATCAGTGACCTTGGGCAACTCCTTACTCTCCAGATCTCAGTACTTTGCCAAATGGAGAAGACTGACTTAAAAGCTCCTTTTCAGGCTTAATATGGGGTCTGAGATACAACGCAGGGGAGAATAAACAACAAATTCTTTAAATTTGAGGGAAATATTTTGAGGAAAAAAATACTAGAAGGTTAAATTGCACTATTTTCATATACGGAGTCCTGAAAATCCTACTTTCTAAAAATAAGGAGTAAAATAAAATTCCTTTACATTTTAGAAGTTTGCAAATTACCTGAATCCCAGCCTTAAGAACGGGCTGTGACCTACATACTACTTTATTTCCTTAGATGTTTTTAGGGAACATCCAATCAATAAAGATAACTCGACCCTTTCCCCAAAACAGCTTCACAAAGTGGAAGCAAGCAAAAAATTTCACGTTCACGAGCCTAAATGCACGAAACAAAGAGGAAGGTGCCCCATTTCCTCCATGAAAGGGATCTTGGGGCACAAACGCAGCGATGTGAGGAAAACTAAAATACAAAGACCGAGAACCCTCAGCTCCAAGTTCCAGCGGATTTGGGAGTAAGTTCGGGTCCCCCTAGTCCCCCCCAACCCCCTCTGTGCAAAGGCCTCACTCAGGAGAGCCCAACAGGGCCTCTTCCAAAAACCACTGAGTCATGCAGAACAGAGCTCCGCAGGCCTGGCCGGCCCCACACCCGCCGGCTCCGCGCCGACTCCCGGCCCCGAACGGCTCTCCCGAGGAGGGGCAGAGGGAGGGGTGCAGTGGGCAGGGGGCGCGGTCGCCGTCTCGGCCCCTTTGTTTCCCCGGGTCAGGCTGTCCGTGGCGCCGCCGAGGGAGGCCGGCTCCAACGCGAGGCCTGGAGGCCCGCACCGCGGAGGCTGCACGCCGGGCATTGTTCCCTGACCCCGGTGCGAGAGAGGCGGCGGCGCAGGGAGCCGGTCCCGGGCCACGACGACAGGATGACGCCTCCGTCTTTGTGCTTCCTGAGCCGGCGGGCGTGCTCCCTCCCCCGGACGCCGCCATCTGCGGCCGCCCGCGGCGGCCCGGGCCCCCTTCCACCCGCCCCCGCCCCGGCCCCGCACCACTCACCCTGCCGGGGCCCAAACGCAGGAGCCGGGCTCGCACGCGACGCCGGCGCGGTGGGGCCGGGCCCAGGCCTCCGGGAAGGGCGAGCCGCCGCCGCGGGCCGGGAGCGAGTCGAAGTCGCAGGCGGAGGAGGCGACGCCGCCGCGGGGTCTTCCTTTGTTCCCGAAGCAGCGCCGAGCGCAGCCGGGACACGCCGGGGCTCGGGAAGTGGGAGGAGGGAGGCGGGGGGGCAGAGGAGGAGGCGGAGGGAGGACCGCAGGCTAGCGCTGCTCCAAGCACTCGCCCGCCGTCGCCTCACGCCTTCAGAGGCGGCAGGAAGGGCCGACTAGGGGGCTCAAGGGGGGGCGCAGCTAGGCCTCAGCGCCGTGAAGGCCCACTGATGGCGCCGTCCGTCGCTCCTGCCACTGCCAGGGAAGGTGAGTGGCTCCCGGGAGCGGACGAGCCCGTAGCTGAGATGCAGACAGCTCCGCGACCCGGCCGACTGACGCGCTCCGCCCGGCGCTCGGGCGGTGAGGGAAAAGGGGGGAGGGAGGGGGTGGGGCCTGTGCGTCAGCGAAAACCCCGACGGCGGCGGCGGGGAGCGCAATGACGTAGCAGCACGAGGCTCCGCCCCGGCGCTCGTCACTGGGCCCGGGAGGCGGGGCCGAGCCGGGTAGCGCTGCCGCGGAGCTGAGCCGAGTCACTGGTCGGCCGGCCTGCCCCTGGGTGGAGCTGGAAAGAGCGAGTCCTGAGGAGGCTATGTTTCTATTTTTAACCCAATTGTTCGCCCTCAGCCTCCCTCCTTCGGATTTTCTCACTGTAGCCCGCTTTTTGCTGTCTTGAGTTCTCACGCTTTTGTCTCCAACCGTGGGCAGACATTTCCCTCCCCATCCCCCAAGTAATTTTTTTTTTTTTAAAGAAGGATTCGGCTCCAGAAAGGTTGATAGTTTCTGGATCTTCGTTCTGTTTTGTGCAACCTCTTCAGTCCCCACCCTCCCCTTTTCACTTCTAAAGTCCAGCCTGGGCATTGCCCGGACGACGCGGGGAAGGGAAGGAGCGGGGCTGGCGGCGCTCGCTAGCTCAAGGTCACGGGTGCACGGGTGGTTGTGCAGACTCAGGAAACCTTAGGCGGACCGGCTGCCAGTCCTCGGCCCGGCGTCGCTGTTCTGTACAAACTGTTTTGGCCAGCCTGTAAAATCCCTGGAAATTGACTATTCCAGCAAAGCGTCGTGAACTAGGAAAGCACCAAATGTTCTACTCGAGAAGGGCGGTGAAGAAACAAACAAGCTAGACCTGAGGCGGAGAGATCAGAAAGGAGGTGAAGCAGAAGAGACGCCCAAGGAAGTTCAAGGGAGGTTTTAGGCAGTTCTGAAAGGAGGCCCAGGGCTAAGCTAGTGGGAGATTAACCTCCAAACACTGAGAACTTCGCCAAAGCACAGACAACCCCATTTTCAACTGACGTTTCCACGTGACTTTCAGTTCAATTAAAAATAACAAAATTATTAAGTCAAAGACTTACGAAATTTTATAGTAGGGCGGCGGCCCCATATACCGAGGGGTGGCGGGTTCGAACCTGGCCCCGGCCAAACTGCAACAAAAAATAGCCATGCGTTGTGACCGGCGCCTGTAGTCTCAGCTACCTGGGAGGCTGAAGCTAGAGAATCGCTTAAGGCCAAGAGTTTGAGGTTGCTGTGAGGTGTGACACCACAGCACTCTGCGGACGGACGGTGATAAAGTGAGACTGGCTCTACGAACAAAACAAAACAAAAATTTCCTATTTAATTATTAATGAATACGTAGAAAAGATACTTAGGGCTTATTTTAGCCATAATTAGAATGGAGTGAGAGGTTTCTTTTAGGGTTGCCCAAAGTTTTTTTTTTTTTTTTTTTTTTTTTTTGAGGCAGTCTCACTTTGTCGCCCTTGGTAGAATGCTGTAGTGTCATAGCTCACAGCAACCTCAAACTCTTGGGCGCAAGCTATTCTCTTGCCTCAGTCTCCGCAGTAGCTGGGACTAAGGGAGGTCTCACTGCGCCTCAGCCTGGTCTGGAACTCCTAAACTCAGGAAATCCACCAGCTTTGGCCTCCCACAGTGCTAAGCCTCAAGCCCGGCTGCCCAAAGGTTTTTTTTTTTTTTTTTTTTTCTTGAGACAGAGTCTCAAGCTGTTGCCCTCGGTAGAGCGCCTTAGCGTCAGAGCTCACAGCAACCTCAAACTCTTGGGCTTAAGGGATTCTCTTGCCTCAACCTCCCAAGTAGCTGGGATTAAGCGCCCTCCACAACACCGGGCTATCTTTTTGTTGCAGTTGTCATTGTCGTTTTAACTGGTCTGGGCTAGGTTGGAACCCGCCAGCCTGGATATATGTGGCTGGCGCCCTACCCACTGGACTATGGAGCCGCCCCTGCCCAAAGTTCTTGATCAGAAAAAATCACGTGGGGCGATTATTTAAAGATGCCTAGGCTTCTCCCCGGGCCACTATTTGGTTGGTTTAGGGTGGAGCTCAAAAGCTGTGAAAGCTGTGCTTCAGGTGGTTCTGATTTATCATCCACTATATTGGGGGGAATGCTGCCCCCATGCTTTGTGCCAACTTTATGAAATCAAACAACTCTCTGCCACTGTAAGCAAGGTACTTGGTGCATAACAACTTTTTTTTTTTTTTTGGTGACAGTTACAGGGTTATTTCTATGATCAATGATCAATCAATATATTATAGATTTAAGTAGTTTGGATCACTGATCCCAGGAGCATTGGAATTTATTTCCATGAATTACTAGATAAACTGGGGAAAACACAGCAGCTACTCTTTATAGGCCATTCTCAGTACCGAGTATTTTCCACATAGGGTTTCATTTAATCCCCATAAGAAATCACTGAAGGGGGATATATGATAATATTATTGTGTCCCTTTCTACAGATAAAGGAATAAATAATTCAGTGGCCTGAAGCACTGAAGGGCAAGGAGTCAAAGGAGGTAATTATTATTGAGGACAAAAAATAGGAGTTTTGTTTTTTCTCCCAGATTTTCAGTTATAACAAGTGAAACAGCATAATGCCTGAAGAAACTGAATTGAAAAAAATACCTAAGGATAATAAGGCAAGCTCCTCATTTAATAGTGTATTCCATAGTGCATATCACTTTCTGATAATTCTTCTCTACTAATCATTTGTTAGTTTCTTTGTGAAATCCTTTCAACCAAGAATGTTGCAGTTACTAAACCTACACAAAGCAAAATTTCCTTTTAGCAACTCTTTTCTAGTGGATTTCATTTTTTTTTTTTTTTCTTTTTTGAGACAGCACCTGGGTAAAGTGCCATGGCATCACAACTCACAGCAACCTCCAACTCCTGGGCTCAAGTGATTCTCCTGTTTCCACCTCCCAAATAGCTGGGACTACAGGCACCCACCACAATACCTGGCTATTTTTTGGTTGCAGCTGTCATTGTTGTTTGGCAGGCCCAGGCTGGATTCGAAAACCCAACAGCTCAGGTGGATGTGGCTGGCACCTTAGCCACTTGAGCCACAGGCACCAAACCTTCTAGTGGGTTTCAAAGCGTGGGCCCCAGACTGGCAGCATCAGCATCACCTGGAAACTTGTTAGAAATATAAGCTCTACTAGGCATTGTGGCTCATGACTTAATCCCAGTACTTTGGAAAGCCAAGGCAGGATTGTAGAGGCCAGGAGTTACAGACCAGTTTGGCAACTTAGGGAGACTTGAGACCGCCCCCCCCCCAAGTCTACAAAAAAATTAAAAAAAAAATTAGTTGGGTGTGGTAGCACACACTGTAATTCCAGCTACTTGGGAGGCTGTGGTGGGAGGATTACTTAAACCCAAAAGTTCCAGGCCAGCTCGGCACCCATAGCTCAGGAGTTAGGGTGCTGGCCACATGTAGTAGGGCTGGTTGGGTTCAAACCCAGAACGGGCCTGCTAAACAACAACGACAAAAATCGCCCGGCATTGTGGTGGGTACCTGTAGTCCCAGCCACTTGGGAGGCTGAGGCAAGAGAATTGCTTAAGCCAAGAGTTTGAGGTTGCTGTGAGCTGTAACACTACAGCACTCTACGGAGGCTGACATGAGACTCTGTCTCCAAAACACAAAAGTTCCAGGCCTCAGTGAGCTATGATCATGAAATCTCATCTCTTAAAGAAAAAAAAGAAAAAAAGAAAAAGAAAAAAAGCAAATTCTCAGGCTCCCATGCTAAACTTATGGAATCACAAATGGGGTGTTAGCCATCTGTACTTTATTTAGCAAGTCCTCCAGGTCATTCTGATGTATACTCAGGTTTGAAAGCTATTGACTTACTCCTTCCATGCCTTTAAATGGCTGCTTTCAGATGGCTTACATCATGTCAAGGAGAAGGGATTTATTTATTTATTTTTGAGACAGAGTCTCCCTTTGTCACCCTCCGTAGAGTACCATGGTGTCATAGCTCACAGCAACCTCAAACTCTGGGCTTAAGTGATTCTCTTGCCTCAACTTCCCAGGTAGCTGGGACTATAAGCGCCCTCTGCAATGCCCAGCTATTTTTAGAGATGAGGCCTTGCTCTGCCATCCGCTCTGCCACCCGTCTTGGCCTCCTGGGTGCTGGTATTATAGGCGTGAGCCATCATGCCTGGCCTGGGGAAGGGTTTTCTTTTTAAAAAAAAAAAAAGAATGCCTTCATAGGATTGATGTGACAGATTAAGGGATATACCTCTAACAAAGTTTTTGTTTTGTTTTTGTTTTCTGGTGTTCTGAGTTTTCGATTGAACTCTAAAGAAAGCTGGATTGTAAAGCACTGAATGTATAACAGAACATTCCTAATATAATGTGGGAAAGGGCTTTACTCCATAGTCATCAGAGAAGGATAACTTTGGCCTGAAACCAACTAACGTAGGAAAAAAACGAAAATAGGGAAAGTTAGGTATGCTCAAAATGTGGTATTACCAATTATAGAATTGTTCACAGATGCCTTTTGTAGAATTTCATTACTTGAGACCTACAAAGGGACCAGCACTGAACTATGTGACCCCAGCTACAATGCAGTGGCTTTATTATAACTCACAGTAGCCTCAAACTCCTAGGTTCATGTGATCTTCCTGCCTCAGCCTCCCAAGTAGCTGAGATTACAAAGATAAGCCAATGCTCTCAGATAAGTTTTCTACTTTTTTTTTTGAGACAGAGCCTCAAGTTGTCACCCTGGATAGAGTGCTCGTGGCATCACAGCTCACAGCAACCTCCAATTCCTGGGCTCAAGCGAGTCTCTTGCCTCCACCTCCCAAGTAGCTGGGACTGTAGGAGCCCGCCACCATGCCCGGCCATTTTTTGGTTGCAGCCATCATTGTTGTTTGGCGGGCCCAGGCTGGATTCGAACCCGCCAGCTCAGGTGTACGTGGCTGGCGCCTTAGCCCGTTGAGCCACAGGCGCCAAGCCAAGTTTTCTACTTTTTGTGGAGACAGGATCTTGCTTTTTCTCAGGCTGGTCTACAACTCCTGAGCTCAAGAGATCCTCCCACCTTGGTCTCCCAGAGTTGCTGGGATTACAGGCGTGAGCCACCACAGCCAGCCCATTTTTTATGTACTCCTTGAAAACAATGTAAACTCTCAGGCTGCGCTTACCCAGCTCCAGCGAAGCTGCAACAAAAAAATAGCCAGGCATTGTGGCAGGCACCTGTACCTGTAGTCCCAGCTACTCAGGAGGCTGAGGCAAGAGAATCGCCTAAGCCCTGGAGTTGAAGGTTGCTGTGAGCAGTGTGATGCCATGGCACTCTACGGGGGGCGATAAAGTGAGACTCTGTCTCTATAAAAAAAAAAAAAAGAAAGAAAAGAGAAAAACAATGTAAACTCTTAATATTTTCTATTTACTTTTTTCCACAAAAGATGTTTTGCTCACTTAATATATTATAGGCACCCTCTGAACTGGGTGCTGGAATATACATTGGTAGGAAAGATAGATGTTACTCTGAGGGATTTTACTGTCATATGGAAAAGACATTAATATTATTATATAATATATAATTATGAGCTGGTAAATATTTTGAAAGGAAAGTACAGAATGCGATGGGAGCCTATAAATGGATCCTAAAACCCACCCAAGTCTAAGTTCCAACCATCCCCAATGCCAGTGAAGCCAGATAATCTGGTATTCTGCTTAAGAACTCAGGTCAAGGGGCGGCGCCTCTGGCTCAAAGGAGTAGGGCACCAGCCCCATATGGCGGAGGTGGTGGGTTCAAACCCAGCCCCAGTCAAAAACTGCAAAAAAAAAAAAAAAAATCAGGTCAAGTCATTGCAGTTTCACGTTTTTCTTTGTAAACTAGGGGTGGACTAGAAAGGGTATTGATGATCGGAGAAGAGCAAATGTAATTAAATTTCTTTAAGTGGAAACTGGCATTTCTTAAAAATAGCAATATAAGTTATTAGTCCACTGTGAAACATAAGAGACCTGAAGTTATTTTATCTTGACATGTGATTTCCCATTATGGAGATAAGAATTGCTTCTATGGCATTATTGTAGTACACTGTCATGGATACATTTTCTTTCTGTGCTTGAGTAGAACTTGGTGAAGCAGAGTCTTTGCTGAGGTTTTGGGTGTCATTTGATGTTCACATAGTGTACTTCCTCCCTTTCCTTCTGTAGCCTCCTCCCAAATTTCAAAATCAAGGTAAAGAGACTCAATGTCTTTATTATTTTCAAAATGATCAACTCAGTTCAGTGCCTGTAGCACAGTGGTTATGGTGCCCGCCACATACACCGAGGTTAGCAGATTCGAACCGGCCCAGGCCAGATAACAATGACAACTGCAACAAAAAATAGCCAGTTGTTGTGGTGGGCGCCTGTAGTGCCAGCTACTTGGGAGGCTGAGGCAAGAGAATAGCTTAAGCTCAAGAATTGGAGGTTGCCGTGAGCTGTGACCTCACAGCACTCTACCGAGGGCAACATGGTGAGACTCTGTCTCAAAAAAAAAAAAAAAAAAGATCAGCTAAAAGGATTATAGTATTGTATTTAGAGCAAATTGACTAATTAAAAGTTTAAAAGTATAACATATAGTTATTTAATTAAAATGTTGGGTGGCGCCTGTGGCTCAGTTGGTAGGGCACCAGCCCCATACACAGAGGGTGGCTGGTTTAAACCCGACCCTAGCCAAACTGCAACAAAAAATAGCCAGGCGTTGTGGCAGGTGCCTATAGTCCCAGCTACTTGGGAGGCTGAGGCAAGAGAATTGCCTAAGACCAGGAGTTGGAGGTTGCTGTGAGCTGTGACGCTACAGCACTCTACCAAGGGCAATAAAGTTAGACTCTGTCTCTAAAAAAAGTAATTAACATGTTTTCCTCTATAGGCTTGGCGCCTGTGGCTCAATGGGCTAAAGCGCCAGCCACGTACACCTGAGCTGGCGGGTTTGAATCCAGCCCGGGCCCACCAAACAACAATGACGGCTGCAACCAAAAAATGGCCAGGCGTTGTGGTGGGCACCTGTAGTCCCAGCTACTTGGGAGGCAGAGGCAGGAGACTCGCTTGAGCCCAGGAATTGGAGGTTGCTGTGAGCTGTGATGTCATGGCACTCTACCCAGGGTG